>PVLA01008490.1:0-87982 GCA_004027455.1 Hydrochoerus hydrochaeris | reverse complement strand
GTGACAAGGATCCAGAGGGAACGCCATGAAACTCGTCAGTAGTAAGTCACAGGAGAAAATGAATGCTAAGGTATGTGGGACGCTTCCTTGGAAGCCTGTGTACTTCAGGAAAGAAACTTAACTATTTTCTTAACCACAAAATAGATACAAAAACTATCTCCTACACTTGGCGTGGTGGTACATTCTTGTAATTCCGACAGACACTTGGGAGGCTGAGGCAGGGGAATTGCTGTGATTTCCAGACCAGCCTGAACTGCATAGCAAGACCTGTCTCAAAAAAAAAAAAAAAAAAAGACAGACAAAAAACTATTGCCTAAAATTTCCCCCATTAGAGATATGTTTTACTGTTACTATTCCATGAAGAAAGAAATAGAGAAAAAGGATTATAAAGTCCCCGCTATTTTCTCTCTTGAGCAACCACAAATAAGTAAGAACTGCTGTGAGGCGATTAGGGAAAGGAGGTACGTATGAGCAGGGACATCTTTGTAGAAATACTGAGGACAGGTCCTCTGCAGGTGCACACCTTGATAGAAATGCAAATCTAGGGTCCACGTGCTAGTTTCCCTCAGAAAATTGTCAATAAAACATTAAGTCATCAAGTTTTGGGCTCTGTTAACTGAGAAATACGTTATCAGTGAGGAAAACAGACAAATCAATAGATAGGAAATTTATACATTAAATGTTTTATAAAAACAAAGATGTAAATATGGTATCACTCACCAGTGACACCTTAAATAAAATGTCCTATCCAGTCTGTGACTGTATACTTTTATTTAATTATAATCAGAATTGGCACTACATTAATTGATACTGTTTTAAGCAGTGTACCTAAAAACAGTGATAAAATTGGAAATCCAAAATTTGTTAGTTAAAATATGAACAAAAAGCTCCAAAATTTATTAAATGGTTTTGAAGTTTTGTGTACTAAGTAAAAGCTTTTCAAAATGATTGATTTAAGATATATTACAAACTAGAAAAAATAAAATGGGCAACACTTCTTTAATGTAAGGAAAATTTTTGTCTCCTCTATCTCTTTCTTTCTTTCTTTCTTTCTTTCTCTTTCTTTCTTCTTTCTTTCTTTCTTTCTTTCTTTCTTTCTTTCTTTCTTTCTTTCTTTTGTCTTCCAACTGTTTATTAGAAAGAATGTAAGCATTTAAAAAAATCTCACTGTCATGAACATAAATTGAAGTTTTTCAGCTGGGATAAAAGCTGAATCAAAAACAGAAATAAAAAATTCAGCAGTGTCTTAACACCTTTTCCTTCATTTGCCATACTAACAGTGCAAATAGAAATCTGATCTAAATGTACAGACTCCCAAGCAACAACCTACGGTGTTCTTTGCCCTCCATGCTGAAAGGTGTAAAATCCTAACAGCCAAACATTACCAAACCTATAGGCTTCAAACACCATCTAAGTGGGCCACGGATGTAGCTCAGCAGGGCAGCAGCACCTGCCTGGCAATTGCAAGGTCCTGAGTTTGATTCCCAGCACACACACACAAAAAAAATCTAAGTTAAGAAAATTCACTAGTTTTAGCTAAAATACATCTGGAACATGACAAGTGGTCACTTATACACAATAATGTGAAGTAAGTTTTTTGAAAAAGAAACTTTAGTGGTACAATCCCGAAAGGTACACCAGTGGAACGGCAGGTTATCAAGGCTTAATGGATCAGCCAATTTGAGCCCATGTCTAAAATCTAAAATTTAGGTGCCTTTTGTTGTGCTGAGAAGGAGCTTCCTGTCATGTCAGTAACTATGTTGTGAAGTAACAGAGTCTTGGGTGAAATGCTTGTTTGTTTCTTTGATTGCAACTAGTGTACCAATTGCCTAGGGACCTCAAACACTCGTGAAAGTCTGGGAAATGCTCATGCATAAGGGTCATCCCTCAGCTGACTTGAAATTGCCCTGTACAATGAATGGTTCCTTATCAATTCTTAGTGAAATGTTAAAAAAAAAAAAAAAAGGCAGAAAAGTGAGTTAAAGGAGGGTAGTACAGCACATGTTTTCAGAGCTATCAACTCAGGAATCCTGTCATGAACTCTTGCAGAGAGGTTATTTTCTTTTTCAAAATTCAGGTGATGACTCTTGCTTGCTCCAGATCTGGCCTTTTTTCACCACTGTTTTGAATCATTATCCGCTTCATCTACTTCTGGTAAATCTAATCCTTGTCATCATGCGTGTGAACGCATGTAATCTATATAATTCATACCCAAATGTGTTCCTTCCACAGAATTATACAGATCACACACATTCATATTATGTACATGCACACATACATGGATTATATGTGTACCCTGTATACATTATATATGTGTATATACATACGTATAATTCACACATGTAACTTCTTACAATTTAGCTTTACTTTTGGATGCTGATAAAACTGGAATTTATTGGCAATCTGAATGTAGGGTGATATAATCCATCTTCGTCATGGCCTAGTTTGATAGAGCAAACATGCTTCTAAAAACAGATACATGGGTCAACACACTGGGAGCCCCTCCTGACTCTCCATTGCTATGAAGCTATCCCTCTGCTCCATCTCCTCTCCCCAATTTTCCTACTCTCAATCTCCGTGGTTCCCTAGAATTCATTCTTTGACTTCAGGATATACCAACTTGGCATATTGGATACCTAGCAGGTTGGGAATTATAATTATTTTGCCTCTATTGTGTGCAAAGAATTTTGAAAATAATTGATACCCAACTGTGTTTCTTCCACAGAATTATATCAATTATAACACTTTCTATTAATATTCCAGGATCTCTTTAGCATCATATTGGATGTTTGAATATAAAAACAATCAAGTTTTTTATTCTTAAGGATAATGCTATTAAAAGATGATCTTTAACATCCATGGTTAATAATTTTTTTCTTACAGAACAAAAGTTTTTGAAATTTCATTGTGGGACTTAGTCCATTTATACTTCCGTACATGGGAATAATTGTTGCACACGAGGTCTTGTGTGCTAGTGTACACCCACAGGTTCCTGCCATTCTCCTGAAACCATCTGACTGGCAGATGGACTCACGGTTTCAAAGGAAAGCTTCCCTCTCTGGCACACTTGGGAAAACGCTGGGGTCTCTGTCCTGTTTCTGCTCCTGCTGCTGCTGAGTAGAAAATACATCTGCAGTGGGAATAGCAGAGGGAAGACAGAGATTTGTGGGAGATAGAGGAGCAAACCTCAAAGCAGACATGTACAGATTCTCTGTCCCCTAACCTCTGTCACCACTGCCTTTCACTAACCCAGCAAGTGCCCCAGGATATGGAACTGTGATACCCAGGTGCATCTTTGTAGAAGGAATTGACTACCATCAGATACCCTCATCTTGCTCTTGGACTTTCAAGAACCATAAGCCACATGAACTTCTATTATGGTTAAATTACCTCGTCTCAAGTGTTCTGTTATAGCAACAGAAAACAAGCCATGACAATGAACAATATTTGATTCTGAAACATACAAAAGGTCCCACCCCTACCTGAGAGAGCCAACCCAGAGCAGTGCCCCACTTGCACGTGGGAAATCCCTCCGGCTCTGGAGGAATGGCACCCCACCCCCACATGCTAAAGCTGGCCTGCGTCAAAGGACCAGTGCCCCACTACCAGGCAAGAAATGCACTGGACAACAGAGATGAAGGCAAACCAGCTGACCCAATCCTGGGTGAGGACAACACCTGGAGAGAGAAGGGGGCAGCCAGATCCCATGACTGCTAAACAACGTACTGAATCATCGAAAGGATCATAACCAAGAAGGGTGCATCCCAGGGAGGCAGAGAGGCTCAGCACGCACATCAATAAAGGTGACATACAGTATAAACACAAGCAAGGACAAAAACCACACAATCCTCTTACTAGATGTAGAAAAAGCCTTTGACAAAATCCAACAACATTTCATCAAAAAAAAAAAAAACCCAAAAAACTGGAGAAGGCCAGGGATATAGCTCAGGGGTACAGCACCTGCCTGGTAAGAGTGAGGTCCTGAGTTTGATTTCCCATTAAAAAAAAAAAACTGCAGAAAATAGGTACAGAAGGACTTTATCTCAATCTCATAGAAAATTAACCCTAACCCTAACCTTAACCCTAACCCCAACCTTTAACCTTAACCCTTTACCTCAAGACAAATCTATTGCCAACATCATATTAAGTGGGGAAAAACTGAAAACTTTCCTTGTAAATTTAGGAACAAAACAAGGATGTCTTCTATCACTGCTCCTTGAAACAATTAGTAAGAATAATTGGGCAAGAAAATAATAAAAGGGCTAAGTATAGGAAAGAAAGAAGTTCAATTATCCATATTTGCAGAAGACATGATACTCTAAATAGAAGACACCACCAAAACCTCCTAAAATTAACAGCTAAACTCAGTGATGTAGCAGGACACAAAATCAACATACAAAATCAATAGCTTTCCTGTACACACATAATGAACACACTGAGAAAGAAATTAGGGAAAAAACAATATCACCAAGAGCACCAAGAAAAATTAAACACTTAGGCATTAACCTATCTAAGGAAGTGAAAGACTTTTACTATAAAAAACTACACTACTCTGAAAAAGGAAATTGAGGAGGATATCAAAAAATGGAAAGTTATACTCTGTTCTTAGAGAGGCAGAACCAATATAGGCAAAATGGCCATATTTTCAAAATTGATATACTGATTAAAATTGATATACAGATTTAACACACTCCCAATCAAAAATTTCAGTGACATTTTTCCCAGAACTGAGGAAAACAATCCTCATATTCATAAGGAACCAGAAGAGACCTAGAATAGCAAAAGCAATCCTGCATAAAAAGAGCCAAGTAGGAGGCATCACAATCCCAGACTTGAAGTTATATTACAAAGCTACTGTGGTAAAAACAGCATGGTACTGGCACAAAAACCGACATGAGGATCAATGGAACAGAATAGAAGATGCAGAAACAACCCCAGGTAAATTCTAGTATTTGACCTTTGATAAAAGGGCCAAAAACACATACTAGAAGAAAGATACCCTCTTTAATAAGTGGTGTTGGGGAAACTGACTACCCACATTCAGAAGATTGAATCTAGACCCATATCTCTCACCATGTACTAAATTAAAATAAAAATGAATCAAAGAACTGACTGCTAACCTAGAATCACTAAACCTGCTGGAAGACAAAACAGGTAAGAGTCTTTTTTTTAGTAGGTAAGGTTCTCAGTGTGATCGGCGTAAGCAAAAGCTTTCTGGCCCGAACCCCAGTTGCACAGGCAATAGTTCCAGGAATCAACAAACCAGTTCATATCAAATTTGCAAACCTCTGCAGAGTGAAAGAAGCAACTAACAAGGTGAAAAGACAAAATAGGAAAAAATGTTACCAGCGATTCCTCAGACAGAAGACTCAGATCTAGAACATATAAAGAACTCAAAAGAAGTTATCCATCCCAAATAAAAGACCCAATCCATAAGCAAGCAAGTGAAATGAACAGATGCTATGCAGAAGTACAAATGGCCCCAGAATACATGAAGAAATGCTCACCATCACCAGCTGTTAGAGAAATGCAAATTAAAACAATATCGATATTCCATCTTATGCCAGAAAGAAGGGTCATCAAGAAATCAAATGATAACAACACTGCAGAGGCTGTGGGGGGAAAGGAATCCTTTTCCCCAAAACCAAAAAAGGAATTTTGGTTTGGTGGGAAACTAGTGGAACCACTATGAGGAAGTTCAGTGTGGAGATTCCTCAAAATTCTGAAACTAGAAATTCCATTTGACCCAGCTTCTCCTTCTAGGCATCTTCCCAAAGAGTTAAAGATACTATATTATAGTATTATATTCATACCCATGTTTATAGCAGAACAATTTATAATAGCTAAATCTGGAAAGTACCCCAGATGGACTAACAATATTATATTTATATGCAATGAAATACTATCTGCCATAAAGATAGATAAATTTGAATCTTATGTAGGAAATGGATGCACCTTGAGACCATGTTAAGTGAAACAAATCAGACACACTAGCTTAAATATCATATGGTTTCTTGTATAAGAGAAACCCAAAGTAAAAATAAACAGCAAAATAAAAGACAGATACTAGCAAATGGGGAAATAGATCTTTCTCTAAGGGAAGGAGACCAAGAGATGGAGGGAGGGGATTAGGAGGGGAGGGACAGAAGAAGATACAAGGAATTAAGACATGTTACAAACATGTACCAACTCCATACAAGGAAGATAAACATCACATACAAGTCATGTGTGCTAATAAAATTAAAAAAAATAAAACACACAAAACTTATATAGCTGATCATATAGGCTTTTGTCATGATGAAGTTTGACAATTACATCCTTCCACATCACTCTCTTTTTTCTCGGCTTCTTGAGAGAGTCTCACTTTGCAGTTCAAGCCGGCCTTCAACTCATTCTGTGGCCCAAGCTGGCCTCAAATGCTTGTGGTCCTCCTGCCTCAGTTTTTTGAGCGCTGGGATTATGGCTGGTGTGTCAGCACAGATGGCCCTACATTGTCTTGACTACTGTAGTTTTCTGGCAAATCTTGAAGATTGGTAGTGTCAGACTTCCAAGTTTAATCTTCTTCAGAATTGTGTGGGCTATTCTGCACCCTTTATCTGTCTATATAAATCAGATTGTCAATGTCCACAAAATAACTTGTTGTGATTTTCACGACAGTTACATTGAATCTACAGGACATGTTGGGAGAACAAACATGACAATACTGAGCCATGACCATGGAATATTTCTCTCTCTCTTTCTCTCTCTTTGATTTTTTTGAGACACGATCTCATTATGCAGTTCAGGCTAGCATTGGGCTCACTTTGTAGCCCAGTTGCCCTCAAACTTGCAGTGATCCTCCTGCCTCAGCCTCCTGAGTAACTTTGTTATACAATGTTGTAAACATAGTTGTTGTTGTTGTTGTTATTGTTGTTTGTCTTTTTGAGACAGGGTCTCGCTATGCAGGTCAGGCTGGACTTGAGCTCACTTGTAGCCCAGGATGGTCTTGAACTCACAACAATCCTCCTGTCTCAGCCTCCTGAGTGCTGGGATTACAGGCATGAGCCACCACACCTGGCTCAACATAGTGTTTTTATTATTACTATTATCATCACGGTCATGTTCTTTAGTTTAGTGCTATACATCTAATAGGGCCATTAGAATCATTCTAATTCTTTCCCTTTCTAACCATAAACCAAACAGTTAAGCAGAATTTCTAAAGGGACAACTTCCCAAGACCTCCTGACATACAAAACAAACATCTTCATTAGTATCTTTTATCCCTTTATCTCACAAACATTATTTTCTTCCCATCATGCAAAAGGTGTCTTGGACAAGTCCCTGTATTGTGATATACACCTAAAATCCCAGCATTCAGGAGGCTGAGGTAGGAGGATCACTGTGAGTTTGAGACCACTAGCCTACATAAAACCAACAAACAGCAACAATGAAAGGTGTTTTAGAATCATTGCTTTGTGGAATTTATCATCAAACTTCAATGATTACAGCCAGGTGTGGGGCACATGCCTGTAATCCCAACACTCAGGAGGCTGAGGCAGGAGGATCGTTGTGAGTTTGAGGTCAGCCTGGGCTACAAAGTGAACTCAAGGCCAGCCTGACCTGCATAGTGAGACCCTACTTCAAAAACACACACACTCACACACACACACACATACACACACACACACACACACACCAACCCTTCAATGACTAGACATTAAATCATGAAAAAAATTGAATGCTAAAAGTGTGAGAGATGCTAAAACAATTGGAGAGGAATTTCGATCATCAATTGTGGGTAGGCAAAAAATATCCAATCAGTAGTTTTCAAGTAGCATCTTGGAGGCATTGTAGACTTGGAACTGGAGGGCTCCAGCCTTTAGCCTAATCTGCCTTGCTCTTATCTGTTTAATATATCGAAATTCTTCTCCCCCAAAAAAGTAGAAAAAGGATCACTGAAGCCACATTTTGATCTCCTATGGAATTATCCAAATCTTTTCTACCTAAACTGTAGCATTTCTTCTTAAGTTTGACTATTACATGATTATATGATTAACAGAACTGACATTTTCCCAGGAACAGGGTGCAATATTTCGAAGTTTCTTAAGAATACATGCTAAGTGGAAAAGTATCTAAGCCTAGTTAGAACCATCTGTTCTGTTATCAGAAATGAGACAGGCACGTGCAAAACTTCTCACAAACTTAAAGTTTAGTAGACACAACCCTTGAAACTTTCTGGGGATGCTGGAAATTGTCCAGCATTATATAAAGTCACCATTTTATATTTGGCCTTTTATTTTGGTTTAAATACCAACACTGCTTGCTTGACTCTTAACCAGAACTGTTAGGAATTCTGCAAATATGAACAATTGACAATTTCTGTGTTTCATTCATGACTTATAATGTCAGTTGTTGTTGAAATCCAAGATCTAGTTACTAGGTTACAAAAAAGATTTTATACATGCAGTGTTTTTACAGTTCATGAACTTAATTGTCTTCATGATTCGGGTCACAAACCAAACTGGGTAAGAATCAAATAAAATGTCCCTATAAGGTCAGTATTGAAATTAATCACTGAATTTTATTTGGTTCTCATTCATTTGGCTTGTGACCAGAATCATCGTGGAAAAAATTAAGTTCGTAAACTGAGGCATGTCTGCCTATCTATCTATCTATTTATTTATCTTCCATCTATGGGCTTTCAGATAAAAAAATACTTTCACAAGTGCTTGCCTGGCAAGTACAAGGTCCTGAGTTCAAGTGTTGATACAAAAAAAAAAAAAAAAGAAAATGAATGAGTGAAAAAGGAAAAGCATACTTTTTTTACATAGATAACTTGGCCAGGGCCAGTGTGATTCCATATCACAAAGTCACAGACTTTGTAGTTTGAGGAGGTGAATAAAAAAGGTATGGTACTCATTCTATAACTAAGGTCACCTAGGAATATCTTTGCCTGAAAAATCCAGGGCTTACAGAATTTACTTGTGGGCTTTGCAAACATAGGTGTGGCTTTGGGAACATCACCAACCAACCATTTTTTTCCCTTACAAATTCTTTCTTTTGTTTTTTTTTAAGACAGGGTCCTGCCACATTGGGCTGGCCTTGAACAATTACACAGCGCAGGCTAGCTTTGAACTCATAGTGATCCTCCTGCCTCAGTCTCTTGAGTCTTGGGATTAGAGACATGCAATCCATGCCTGGCTCTTTACAGACTCGTAAAGAAAACTGCGCTGCCTGCGGAGAGAAGGAAACAGGAGAGCGGATCAGACCCTGATGGTCTCTACTCACCAAACTGTACTTGTCTTTCGCAGGCCCAGTGTCTGCCAGCAGCTTTGTCCTGGGGTTCATTTTTAGAATATCTCCAGTCGTGGTGCCAAGGTAGAAAAAACTGTCATCATCAGCCACCTGGGAGGAGAGGAAAAGAAACCTGAAGAGCTGTGGTTTCTCCCTCTCATGGGCTCCTGCTCGGGGAGGAGCTGAGTGTCCTCTGAAACCCCAGGAATACCTACGAAGATCCACCTGGCTACTTCTGTTCCCAGATTGTGGAAAGGTGAGATCAGGCTGGGTAAGGCATGCTGGGCTCCAGGCAATCTATGCAGTTCACTTGCTGTCACCCGAGGCCCAGCCTGTCAGTGCTGACTCCTGGGCTGCTGCACAGGGCTCCCAGGAGGAGGCTGTGTTTCTCCCAGGAGGATGTGCATTGCTTCGCCTCATCACCTCCAAAACCTCTGCTTATACAAGGAGTAGCCTTACACAAGAGGAATCAATCAGCGGAGAGTAGTCACATCTATGAATGTTTCCATCTACGTTAAGAATATATCGGATAGTTTTCCTTATGGAAGATACTGCATTTCACAATGATCTTTACTACCATTAATTGTATCCCCTGTGGCAGAGGGAACACTGGTCGCGTGGGGGTAGGAGTGCCACCTTGCTGTCCCCCTTCCCACCGGGTGAAGCAGCTTTGGATGTCTAAGGGCAGCTCAGCTCTCCGTGCTCTGTCTAGGCAGCTCCTGCCCACGGCCCGAGGGCCTCAGACTGGGATGCCCTCCCACCCGCGCCTCCTCATTAACATTCCCAGTGTCCACTTTCGTCCCTCCTGCAAGCAGCCCAAGGTGCACACACACACACACACACACACTTGGGTCAGGGCTGTGGGCAGGAATTTGTATCGACAGTTACTTTAAATATGACTCGAAGCAACACTTACTGCAGTGCTCAGAACCACTCTTTTCATCTGTCCTGTCTGGCACTCCGCCGGCCAGATCTTTCTGTTTGGGAGATCTAGCTCCCACACTCGAATGGTCCCGCTGTCAAGAAAAATCGCAGTTAAATGCATGTCCATTCAATAGCCAGTTCACTTCTTTTATGTTTTCTGTGTCCTCTTGCAGAAGTTGAAGAGATGATAATTAAACATTTTTAAAGTTTCTTTTTTTTTTTTTTAATAGCCTAGTGCTCTGCTTAAGATCCTTCACTCGGTCCTCACAATGACCCCCACGGTAGGGCTACGGGCTACCTCTCTCTCCAAGCCAGGTAATGCAGAGCTTGCACACGGCAAAGCGGGGGTTACACCCAGCCCTCTCGCTTTGGAGTCTGCTACCCACTCTCTACACCAAAACCAAAGATGCAGATATGCGAGGAAACACGGAGAGCAAATTGGACTTCTTTAAGTTTCTTTCCCTCTTTCTGACAACTAACAAAATGTGCATGAGCTACTTTGGTATAGCTGTGGAATGGTTCAACCCACTTATTAAACATGTGTGCTACTCTATATATTATCTTTTCACAATGAGAACACTTGAAGTATGCTCTTGTGGCAATTTAAAATGTATTGTTTCATATATTGTATATAACACATATTTCACTATAATATAGTGTGATTAACTGTGGGCATTGTGATGTACACAACCAAACATTTGCCAACAGATGCCTCTAAAAGACAATGCGGTGTGTATATAAATATGAAGGATCACTAGCCAGTCTTCAGGAAGAGGAAATCCTGTAATCTGTGAGAACACAAATGGACCTGGAAGACACGTGAAGTAAGCCAGGCACAGAAGGACAAACACTCCATGATCTCACTCATGTGGCATCTGAAAAGGTTGAACTCACAGGAACAGAGACAACAAAGGTCATTGGCAGAAGCTGGGGAGAGGGAGCGGGAGACATCTGTCTGGGATGTCACATCTCAGGGAGACAGGAGGAATGTCGAGGTGCTGAATCACTTAGTAAACCTGAGGGAAATACGTTAGTACAGGAAGTTTTGTCTTTAAAGAAGGAGGAAAGAGCCTAAACCCCTAACAGTTAATCTAAGGTGGCATCTCGCTAGGCTGTTCTTTAGTCATTGTACACTGAGTTAATCTGAATTAATAATCGTTTAAAAACATCCAGGCCATCACCACAGTCAGATTCCACCTAATATTTTAAGGAAGGAAAGATTAAAAATATGTCAAGTTTAGTTTTCTTTGTTTAACCATTATAATTATGCAGATTCTGATAGTAAGTGCTCCATAAATATTTCAAATGTATTTTCCAAATCAAAAATCAAAGAGCTTTTCAATGACCCTAATAGAATCTTTAGACTATCTTCCGGGGGCAAAGTAAAAGAACCCATGAAATTGGAGATGCACTAGAGAAACCAGGGAACACAGGGGCCACCCCAGAAAACTTACTAAAGAATGTCAACTTTCTCAGTTATTAGTGTCACTTGAAATGGAAGCAGACTTAGAGTACAAGCTATCCTTAAAACATTCTCTGTAGGGGCTGGAGATTTAGCTCAGCGGCATAAGCGCCTGCCTTGTAAGCACACAGTCATGAGTTTGATCCCTGGTACCAATAAAAATAAATAAATAAAACATTCTCTTTGGTATAAAATTTCAGTTTTAACTCCTATAGAAATGTTACCCATGGCCACAGAATGGACCAGTGCTTTTTGCTAAGCGGCCGCTGTGGAACGAAAGAACACCTTGAAACAAAGTTCTCATAAAGCCACTCTGCAAACCTGATTGAAGCAGAAGAACTTCTTGGTCATGAGCAGCCCTGGAAGACTGAGCAGGACTCAGTCAACTGCCTTAGCATCAGAGCCCTGTCCTAGTAAAATCTGCTCAAAAGGGGCTGACTTTTCTGTTGGACAGGAGGTTTCATGACCTCTTGATGAACCCTTCCTCTTAATTAGTCATGGAATAAATGCATGCAGCATGGCACAAGGTAGGGACAGGAAATAACAGATATGGAACAGTATAGATTCCTTACTCCACCTGGGAAAGTAGCTGAAAGTATGTACTTTTCACAAGCAGGAGATGACAAATGGATTGAAAAGCACACTTCCACCCAGGGTGCATTTTGACATCAGATCTCTCTCCTTTGAACTACTGTGTGACATGAAAAAGGGTGCTTTTACACATCCTTAGCCTTTCCTGCAACTCCAAACAGGGCTCTGAGTGTCCATCTGTAAATTCACGTACTCTGTTAGAAAGCAGCAGAGACCTCTGTTCAGACATTCACCTGGGTCACCATGAGCTCCTTAAAGCTGGCCTTAATGGAAGTGGTGACCTATGGCTACTAGGCTACACACTTCAAACCTCCTGGCACAGTTCACTTGAAAAATATCACTGCCTGAGACCTAAATCAAGTGCAGGTTGTAAGAAACATCAACCGTAAGTGAATCAGGGCAGTTGTGCAAATCACTTTGTGAGCACAGATGGGGAAAAATGTGTTCCGGTGACAAAAGAATCTGAGATGAGTTCAGCAGGTCACCGAGTCTCTTCAGTAGAAATTGACACTGTCAAAGAATCACATTTAAAATACACCTAACAAAAAGGATTTTAAGTGGCTCCAAAATGTATGATGTAAGGTGTTTGCTCAGGACTAAATACATGTTCCTCTACATGGACCTGATCGTATTTTCTGTGCAAGAAAATAGAGTAACGGATGGGTCCTGACACTCTCATGACTGTGGACATACTTTCCAGCGGTGACAAATATTTCATCCCGGCACCGCGAGAAGACCACGGTGGTGGCATTTCCGACGTTGAGGCCAGCGGCAGGGCTGCCGCAGATGGCATCTCGCTTGGCTATGCTCCACACCACCACACTGCCAAAACAAGAGGAGAACAAATCATGGCAAGTCACACTGTCAGAATGAGAAGCACCTCTGTCAGTGGCTCTTGAAAGAAAATAAAGCTGGTTATTAACAAAGAAACAACAACCAAAACATAGCACTGACCCCTCCGCCTCTCTTCAGTTAGCCAGGGTAATAGAAGAGGTGACATTGTTTTAAAGCTTTGAGGGGAATCATTATGAGGCCGAAGCTGGTGAGTCCATCCATCAAGGGAGATGCTAAAACAGACATTTTCGGGCATGCAAGGTGTACAAGTTTACTGTCCGTTTGTTTCATGTAAAAGTTTGCTGTGAGGAAGTATTACAGCGATGAAATCAGACCCGAACATGCATCACGATCAGAATAGTTAAGACAGATCAGTTGGTTTGGTCACTGCATAGTCTTAGACAATGTGTACATGTGTCCAATTATCACAAGGTACCCTATGGATTTGTACCGTTTTTTGTTTTGTTTTTGAGACAGGATCTCTCTATGTAGTTCAGGCTGACCTTGAACTCACCTTGTAGCCAAGTTGGTCTGGAACTCATGGCAATCCTCCTGCCTCAGCCTACCAAGTGATGGGATTGCAGGTGTGTGGAACCATGCCTGACTGTACAATTAAAACAATAACTTATAAAATAATTATTCAACTTGCCGGGTGTGCTGGCTCATGCCTGTAATCCCAGCACTCGGGAGGCTGAGGCAGGAGGATTGTTGCAAGTTCAAACCAACTTGGGCTACATAGTGAGTTCAAGACCAGCCCAGCCTGAATTGCATAGTGAGATGCTGTCTCAAAACAAGAACACAAGCAAACCCAAATGATTGCATCAAGATATTAAAGTAAAAGAATGCAAATGTCACCAATCTTATTAATGTTAAAATGCACTTATCTCTACTTCCCAATTTTTCTAAATATAGAATGCATTATTATTACAGGCAGTTTAGAATCAAGGCATAACCACCATCACTAAGAATGAGGAAGTAGGACCAAGAATTTAGCTCAGTGGCCTAAGTGCCTGCCTGGCAAGTGCAAGGTTGTGAGTTCAATCCCTGGTACAAAAAAAAAAAAACAAAAAAAAAACGAGGAATTGGTATAAAATCTATACTTTTTTTTCTTTTTTCATAGTAGAAATTAATAGATAATATTCAACCTAAATGATTTGGCCAAAGTACCACATATGTTAGTGCCCTTTATTCATTTTTAAATTTTGAACTTGCTTCTAAAAAAGTAAAGCTCTATTTGCTCAAGGCTTATAAGGAAATTGTGTTGTCTCGCTATGCAAAATGACCCCAGATTCAAAAGTGTGAGACTTCTGATGCCACTCCCTGTGTCCCCTCACCGTGAAGAGTTAAAATATGGCTCACATAAACTAGAAAATAAAGGGTGGTAGAAGGGCTGTAAAAACCCTAGCACAACAACAAAAAGTGGAAATGACCCAAAAACCCATCAACTGATACAAGGACAAATAAAATGTGGCGTAACTACACAATATTATTAGAATATTATTGGACAATAAAAATAATGACATACCATAAGTAGACGAACCTTGAAAATCTTATGCATAGTGAAAACTTAGACATAAAAGGCTCTACACGGTATGATTCCATTAATGTGAAATGTCCGGAACAGGCAAATCCATAGAGGCAGAAATCAGATTGGTACTGGGAGGAGGAGAGCAGTCGGTTACGGGGTTTATTTTTAGGGTGTTGAAAATATTCTAAAATTGATTATAGTGATAGTTGAAAATCCCATAAATGCACTAAAAACCACAGAACTTACCTTAAATGGGCAAATAGCATAGCAGACAGAATACACTTCAATAAAGTTATAAAACAAACAAGACTCTAAAAGCCTTGGGAGAGCAGAACTCTTCACGGGGAGGGGACTCAGGGAGTGGCATCAGAAGTCTTACACCTTTGAATCTGGGGTCATTTTGCATAGCGGGACAACACAATTTCCTTATAAATCTTGGGCAAATATAGCTTTACTTTTTCAGAAGCAAGTTCAAAATTTAAAAATAAATAAAGGGCACTAACACAAGTGGTACGTCGGCCAAATAATCCTGGCAATGTGCACAGTGGAATTACACGTAGTCACTACAAATACTGACATGGACTGCAGAGCACTGATACAGAAGAGCTTCCTAAGTAGGTTACAAAATGTAAAAGATACACACAGAAAGACCACGGGAAGCCCGCTGCGGTTGGCATCTTCCCTCTCTCTCTCTCCATCTGTGCAGAATGGGCTCTGTTCCCCGGGTTGGGGTCAGCAGGCAGAACCTGGCCCGCTCATCCTGTGACTACTCAGGGAGGCGCACGCCGCATCTCCTAGTGCAGTGCTGTTCACTGGAGCCTCTATTTGCTACAAACACATTGTAGACAACCTTTCCCGGCAGGGCGTAGAGATGGGGTGGCTTTAGGCCAAGCCCCCGGAATGTCCAGGGCTGGGACCCTGAAGTCAGAATGTTTCAGGTCTCCTCAGTTAATTCCAATGCCGCATCTCAAGTTGAGGACGACTGCTTTCAGTTGAGGTGAGTGTATTAATAGATGGGCTCTGGATATGTTATTCATTAAAGACAGTTAAGTGGGAGCCAAGCTCAGTGGCTTGCAGCTGTAATCCTAGGTACTCAGGAAGCGGAGGCAGAAGAATCCTAAATTTGAAGCCGCTCTAGGTAAATTGGTGAGACTGTCTCAAAATAAAAATAAAAAAGACTAATGATATAGCTCAGTGATTGATCATCCCTGGTTTGATCCCCAGTACAAACAAACAAATGAACACCCACAAAAACCACCACCAACAACAAATTCATTCATATGGTCCAGGCATGATGTGATCATCTACAAATGACTACTAAAGGAGGAAAAAAAGTCATAAAAAATCTGCTGACTTTCTGTATATTAAGAGAATTGTCAGTACGCAAACTTCCTAAAGGATCCATAAAACACTGTATAAGTAAAAGTAGATCAAAGCATTAAATTCTGCACAAACCTCGGCTGTTATTCGTTTCCTCCCGCAGACTGTGTCTCTTGATTAACTACGTAAGACTATGTTGTTTTCCCTAATACAGTATAACCTTTGAAATATACTTTCCCCCGTGTCATTTGTATGTGTTCTCTGCCTGCCTAACTCACTGAGTTGTGGGCAAAGCTTATGTCTTGTGAGGCAAATGAAAATCTCACCTCTGGAGTCAGGCTTTGTCTCCCAGCTCTGTCATTTCCTGGCTGGTAACTTTAGTTCCTCAACTGTCAAGAGTGGCTGTGAAACTTGCATGAGACAATGTGACTAATGAAAGCGCCCAGCACACACCCTTCACCTAGTACGGCCTAGCTGTCATCTTTAGTTAGGATCCGTCATCCTGATCGCCACCATGGTCTTTGTTTCACAGCAATGGTTCTTGAATACAGATACACATTCAAACCACCTGGAAGCTTTTATAGCTCCTGAGCCAACCATTATAGGTAGAGCCAGGCACTTTGTCTGTAGGTTGCCAGGGCTCAGAGCTGAGTTCAGGGTGCACCCGAAGCTGGGAGCCACTATTGTATGGTACTTTATTTTTAGGATTTTCACACCTTACACACTCAAACAGGGGACCTCTTGAGCTGGGCCAACAGAGGACATTGGGGGGGGGGCAGGATACTTAGCACATCTGGAAATTGACCTGGTGGAAAATGAGTAAGTAGAATTAATTCATTACCTTCCATCATCTGGGCCTCCAAGCGATACCAAGTACAAATCATTTGGTGAAAAGGCCAGAGCTTCAATTTTGCCCTTGTGAAGAGACAGCCGAGCCATCAGCTCCCTTTTCTTATAATCCCACAAAATGATGTCTGCCTGTGGGTGAGAAAACACTGTCAGGTCCCAGACAGGCTTAAGAATCACAGGGATGGCCACCGCCCTGTGGAGAAAGAATCAGTCACACCACCCTTCTGGAAAGGAGGCCATGGTTTGTAGATGTGGCAGACAACAGAGTGGAAACAGTTTTAAGCAGCGACTTTTGTTCGTGAACATCCTCAGTCATGAGCTGCAATATCTGATGTCAAAACATGAGATTCCTTCACTGACAGCCCAAGGGAATGAAAATAAATTGCAAAAAGTCAACAGGAAGCAGGAAGGCAGAGCATACGGCCTGGCGGTACAGGGCCAAGGGCCTGGAATGCACCAGTTCTTCCAGGGAGACACTTCTAAACAAACCCACCGCAAACTGTTTTCCCTCTACTCGCCTTGAACCCCATGAAGGTGACTTGTCCGGAGGCAATGTAATCTCCATTCTTGGAGATGGTCAAACAGGAGACGTTGTTACTGTGACCGTGGAGGAAATTCTGCTCTTGAGTATTTATTGCCTGAATGAGGATTGTACAGCCCAGGGGATAAATCAGATGTTCCTGGTCAGGATGGCATTGGAGACCATTGGGAACATGTCCTAAAAGAGAGAGATTAAAAATCATTATAGTCAGGGCAGGCACAGGTGGCACAGGCCTATACTATCAGCACTAAAGAGGCTGAGGCAAGAGGATCTCAAGTTTGTGAACCACCTGGGCTACAGAGCCAGCCCTAGGCCAGCCAGGAGTATGTACATGGAGAACCTTCTCATAAAGCAAACAGAAATTACAACAAGAACACAGAAAAATCAGAATCAGGTCCAGAAGTGACTGGTAATATTTTACTAGACTACAAAAAGGAAAACATCTTTGAAATAAGCCAACGTTCTCTTAAAGTAAGCCAAGAGGGTTGGTGAGGTACACTGCTTCTTCAACTTTAATGTGCATGAGATTCCTAAGGGATTCTGTTCAAACGCAAATTCTGACCCGGCCTGGGGTGGGGTTGAGATCCTGCTTTTCCGTCTCTCAGAGATGCCAAGACGGCATGATGCTGGTTCAGGGATATCACTTTGGACACCAAGGCCCTGGGCCGCCTGAGCACACGGAGCATGGCAGCTGGCCCAGGTTAGAAGTGTGGCCACAGGGTGAATAGGAGTCCAGGCCTCAGAGCAGTGTTTGGTAAAGGCAAAAAATTGGCTTATTTCACTAAGCTTAATGTTCTCCAGGTTCATCTATGCTTTTGCAAACAGCGTAGCTTTCTGTTTTGTTTTGGGTTTTTTTTGAGACAGGGTCTCACTATGTAGTTCAGGCTGGCCTCCAGCTCTCAGTGATCCTCCTGCCTCAGCCTCCCCAGGGCTGAGATTACAGGTGTGTGCCACCATGCTAGGCTAAACTCTTTCTGTTTGAAGTCTGACTAATACTACGATGTGTTTGTGTATTTTCACATTTTCTTTATGCATTTATCTGTCAGTGGAGACAGGCTGCTTTTGTCTTGACTCCTGTGCAGATACTTCTCCAAGACAGTGATTTCATTTCCTTTGTAGCTATATCCAGAAGTAAGATTGATGTATTATAGTGTAGTTTTATTTTTAATTTTTTTTTTTTTGTCTTCTTGAGACAGGGTCTCCCTATGCAGTCCAAGCTGGCCTTGAACTCACTATGTAGCCTAGACTGGCCTCGAACTCAAGGCAATTCTCATCCCTCAGCCTCTGGAGTGCTGGGTTTTTACAATTTTTTTGAGAAACCTCCATACTGTTTCCTTTAATGTGTACCCTGATTTGTATTCTGCCATGCTTAATCTTGATGTCAGCCTGGTTGGCTTGAGAGATGCACAGGAGATCAGTGAAGCACAGTTTTGATGTGTCTGGCTGGGTCTACAAGTGGACCCAGCTCCCTTCTTCTGACTCCTTCCTCTCCTGAGTTAGCTCTCTCTTCCATGAGCTGAGCAGATTTCCTGCACCACACCCTTTAAGGCCGGTGTTTCTGCTAGCAGCCAGTTGGCTGACCATGGACTGAAACTTGTGAAAGCATGAACCGAAACAAATCTTTTCTCCACTAAGTTGTTTTACCCAGGTAATTTTGTTATAGCAATGAAAAACTGGCTGTTACATATTCCCACCAATGGCACATAAAGGTTCTCTTTTCTCCATATCTTCACCAACATTTGTTATCTTTCTTTCTTTGTGATAACAGTCATGCTAACAGATATGCGATAGTATTCGATTGTGATCTTGATGTGCATGTCTCTAACAATTCACTAATGCATGATTACACACTTTCCTAGGTCCCTGCTGGCCATTTGGACAGCTTTTGAGAAATATCTATTCTGATCCTTAGCCTTTTTTTTGGTGGGGGGGAACCGAGGATCGAACTCACCTAGTACTTGACAGGCAGGCACTTATGCCACTGAGCTCTATCCCCAGCTCCTTTAGCCTGTTTTTTAATGGAGCTAAAGAAATTATGCTAAGTGAAATAGCCAGACAGAGAAATAAGCCAGACAGAGAAAGGCAAATGCTAAATGATCTCCTTGGTATACAGAACCTTAAAAAGCTAAACTCATGGGAGTGAGAAAGCAGAACTGTGATTGCCAGGTTCAGGAGTGTGGAGGCCATGGGAGAGGCCTGGCTAAGGAGTACAGCGTTTCTACTATGCTGGATGACTAAGTCCTGGAGACCCACTGGCCAGCATAGGAACAATGGGGGACAATACCGTACTGACTGTTGGCTGAGAGATTTGATCTTCGGTGTTTTCTCTCACACACACCATTGATCAATGTCGATTAGTTTGATTGTGGGAATCACGTCACAGCATACGGGAAGATCGGAACATGCTGTAGATACTGCGTTTATACAGTTAGCCAGGTGCGTTGGCAAATACCGCTGATTCCAGTACCCAGGAGGCAACGGCAGAAGGACGGCAAGTTCAAGGCCAGCCCGAACAATAAAGTGAGCCCCTGTCTTTAACAAACAAAAGTACAAAAACCAAGTACGTTTCTACAGTTCCTGTAAGGTAAGTGTATCCCGATGAAATGGGGAAAGACTGTGTGAACACGAGGTGTTCTGAAGAACCCTGGGGTCTTCTCTGGGAGATTTCTTTCTCCAAACAGCCACATCTTTCAAATACAGCATTTGCTAAAATCATCTCAATAATAACAAATCTTTGTAACATGTTTTAATGTGAACAAGATATAAATTCTCCCTTATTACTCATCTTGGGTCCGAATTTTTCAGTCATTTTCATTTTTATTTGATGAAATAAATCTTAAAGTGAGCTTGACTATGATTAAAATAATCGTCATTGTGCCCAGTGTGGTGGTATAAGCCAGGCAGTTGGGAGGCTGAGGCAGAAAGATTGCCATGAGTTTGAAGCAAACCTGTTCTACAGAGTCTCTGTCTCAAGCCCCTTCCCACCCCCCCCCAAAAAAAAATCTCATAGTTGTGTTTTTGGTGATATGGTATTAAATCTACAGAGTAATTTTTTTTGTCTTTTTTGAGACAGGGTCTAGCTATGCAGTTCAGGCTGGCCTTGAGTTCATTCTGTGGCCCAGGTTGGTTTTGAATTTGCAACAATCCTCCTGCCTCAGCCTCCTGACTGCTGGGATTACAGGCTCGAGCCACTAAACCGGGCTCAGAGTAATTAAAAGAAAAGAAAGGAAAGAGTTTTTGTTTTTTTGAGACTGGGTCTCACTATGTAGTTCAGATCAGCCTTGAACTCTCTATGTACCCCAAACTGGCCCCCAAATCACAGTGGATCCGTCCGCCTCAGCCTCCTGAGTACCTGGATTACAGGGGTGCACCACCATTCCCAGCTCAGTCTTCTGGATCTTGCAAAGAATCTTTACTGGACACATAGTAACGGTCCATATTTACAGGGCTCATTGTGAAATTTCAATACATGTACAGCATATAAAGTATAATGATCAGATCTGGTTAATTCTCATACCTATCACCTGAGACATTAAGGATATTTGATAAAGACATTTGTCTCTGTGTTGGGAACTTTCCGGATCTTCTCTCCCAGCTCTTTGGAAATATTCAGTCAACTGCTGTGAATCATGGTCCTCTTCCTGCGCCGTGACTCCTCTGCTGTCAGCTACAGCCTGCACCTGTTCATCACCCTGCCTCCATCCTCCCTGCCCCACACCCTTGCCAAGCTCTGGCACCCACTATCCCACACCCTGTTTCTCGAAGCACTTGCCAGCTTCTGCAGACAAGTC
Source organism: Hydrochoerus hydrochaeris (assembly GCA_004027455.1). NCBI lineage: Eukaryota > Metazoa > Chordata > Mammalia > Rodentia > Hydrochaeridae > Hydrochoerus > Hydrochoerus hydrochaeris. Next base: position 66,869 of record PVLA01008490.1, on the reverse strand, counting down.
AAAGCACATGGTATTTGTCTTTCTGGGATGGATTTATTTCATGGAACATACTGTCCCTGGTATTCTGGTAATGATTGCTTCTTGTGTGTTTAATTCTGTCAGGAACTCATTTTAGTGTGTCTGTGATTGTCACAGCTAAATGGATTTTTGTATTCGAAATAACCAATATCGTTCTTGAATAAAGGATGCCTTTCATTTGAACTGTAAACATCCTTTTTTCATAAAGTTTTTTATACAATTAAGGTTTGGCTGGGGTGGAGTGGCTCAGGCCTATACTCCCAGCACTCTAAGAGGCAGAGGCAGAAGGACTGCAAATCTGAGCCCAGCCTGAGTAAATTAGAGTTAAAGTGATACTCTGTCTCAGAAGGAAAAACAACAAGGGCTGAGGCTGTAGCTCACTGTGAAGGTCCTAGGTTTAATCCCCATACTGCAAACAGAACCAACCAAACAAACAAACAACTAAGATGCATGTCTTTTAGAGTGATATTTTCCTACTAAGAAATCTCTCTCTCCCTCCCCCCTCCCCTCTCCTCCCCCTCCTCCTCCCTCTCCTTCTAATTCAGACTAGTCCTAAACTCACTACATAGCCTAGGCTGGTCATAAACTTACAGTGATCCTCCTGTCTCAGCCTCCTGAGACCTGGCATTGCAGGAGTGTGCCACTGTACCTTGGTCTTTTTTCAAATTGCAAGCTCCTTATAAACAGTCATACAAGCCAGGCATGGTGGTGTGTGGCAAATATATATATATATATATATATATATATATGTATTTTTTTTTAAAGGAAATAGAACACTATCAAGTTGGGCATGGTGGTGCACATCTATAATTTCAGCCCTTGGGAAGCCGAGGCAGGAGGATCGCTGTGAGTTCAAGGCCAGCCTAAGTTACAGAGTGAGTTCAAGACCAGTCAGGACTGTACTGTGAGATCCTGTCCCCAAAAATTAAGAAGAAAAATAAAGAACATTCTCACACCTAGATGTCTTCATCAGTGTAATTTCTCCTTCCAGTCTCCGTCTCCTGAAAGATAGTCATTGTTCTGGCTTTTCCCCTCCGGGTTAACTCCCCTCATTTGCACCTTTATATGAACGGTACATTGTGTACTATTTTCTCATTCAGCACTGTGTTTGCGCGATGATCTATGCCACATACAGCAGTAACATGTGTGTTTACTTGCTGCAGAGCAGTTTCTTATATGACTATAATACAACATGTTATGGATTAAAAATTGATGGTCAACTTAACACCAACTGAATTAAGTCAGCATGGCGCTGAGTGTAGATGTTCCACCTGGGGAAAGTTGCCAGCATAGGTAGAGACGTGGAGAAGATGAGTGAGGTGTTGTGGGTTCTCTAAGTGTTGCTGTTTGAGCCGTTGGTTCTCCTGGAGGAGCTTGGCATGACCAGCTTCCCCAGCGTGAGTTATACCATTGTCGTCAGAGGAGCTCTGGACCTTGTTGGCTGTGAGTGACTGTGGTTCTCTTTGAGGGAGCTCTGGTCCTTACATCGAGCATCACTTCCTGGCTCCGGAGGGGAAGATGTGTGCCATTTAATCCCCAGGACAAACTCATCATGCTGGCTTCCTGGCAGGTACTCGACTGTTATTATTGTCAGAGGAGCCCGGGGCCTCCTTGTGGTTGAGGATGGCTGTGGTGCTTTTCAGGACAGCCCTGGTCTTTAATAGAGCGTGACTTCTCAGCTCTAGCCTAGAACCCTTAACCTACCAGCACAGCTCCTTCACCCCGCTGGCATAGACTTTCTAGCTTCCACCGCTGACCTTTGGGCCTTCCCAGCACAGATCGGTAAAAGAGACTGGCGTGAGTCCTTCTCTTGGGCTCTAGACCTCCAGTTGGACTCGTGAGAGGTATTGTCATGGGCTCTAGGTTTTCATCTGAACTCATGCAGGACATTGCTGTGGGATCCAGGCCCTTTGCTGACTCTGTGTCTTTAGTGTTGTGGGCAGATTTCCTGCACTTTCTTGTGTTTACAGCCCCTGACAACACAACTGATTTGTCCTTTTGGCAGTTTCCAGTTTTTACCAATCAGAGATAATGCTGTATTAACTATTCCAATACCGTAGTGTGCGGTTTCACTTTCCAAGGTTTTAGTTACTTGCTATGTCAGCCTAGGTCTATACATATGAAATGGCAAATTTCAGAAATAATTCATAAGCAGCACCATTCAGTTACAGAGTTGTGTGGCTGAGCACTAATCACCAGGGCACCTTTCCAACTGGAAACCATTCAATTCCTTCACCAATGATCTTGCAATGTCTCTAAAAATGGTCTTGGGCTGGGGATATAGCTCAGTGGCATAAGTACCTGCTTGAAAGCACAAGGTCCTGAGTTTGATTCCCAGTATCAAAAAAAAAAAAAAGAAATTTAAAAATCAATAAATAAATGGTCAACAGCTCAAATTATGAAGTGTTTGCTTTCTGTCAGAGTGTTAAAGCAAAAGCAAAGATTGAAGAGCTAAGTCCTAGAATGTGCTTAAATTTCTATCAGTGATTATTCTACATCTACTTAATTACACTATTAAAGATTTCAGGTATCACAACACTTTCATTTTCAAAAATTCGCAGCGGCTTTTTTTTTTTTTAAATCCCTTAACCAAACCCAACTAAACCAAGCCAAGCCAAGCCAAGCCAAACCAAAGAACACAGCATTTTTCGGCTCTAATGCTCCCAGCAACACGCAGGCAGACACAAAATGTGCCTAAGAGCGGCCACCCCCTCCCGGATCAGAATCATCGCTCCAGCTCCCTCTGGCGTCCCTTCCTCTTCTATCTCAGCCGGAAACCTTTAAGATCCTGACATCCTTTTCTCAACGCACAACAGCCAGAAGTTTAGCAGCTTTGTGAGCTGGTCTCCGGGGCGACACACACAGCATCCGGCAGTGCCCGGAGGCTGGAAGGGTGGCCCTAGAGGGAGCAGAGTGGCACCCACCCTTTCTCATCCGGCCCTGGGTGTAGTTTCTTTTAGGGGCTGGCGTTTTTTGGTCAGAGCTACTGATACCAAGCTCCCTGGTGCAGGGGGAGAAGGGTGTGGCTCTCTAAGGCCCTAGGGCAGCAGAGGATATTGGTGCCCCGGTGCTTGGCCCTGGACGCTTATAACTGCCCCACACTGCCTTTCAGATGCCACTGCGATCTCACTGTCCCTGTTTGCACTACATGTCCTGGGGGTTCCTAACCACCCAGTTAAGGACGCTTGAGACCTCACCGTTGAAGCCAATCACAGCATCAAGTTCCAGCTCTGCCACCTCTCCGGCCTCGGGTGAAATTTCCTCACCCATCGCGGGGAGATGCTCGGCTCACAAATTCTTTCAGTACTCCCTTGTCCTGGTAGTTACAGCGTCTCCTGGTCGTTATGGTAACGGACGTGCGCATGCGCACCAGGTCTACGTTCACCCACTAATCCATTTGGGAGGTTAGGATTGACTTGCCCTCTTGCAAATAGAGCTAGGGTGTCCTTTATCTATTTTCTGCAAATTTAAGGGACATGTGGTAGGGTGGGTACTAAATGCACAGAACAAATTCTTCCCCACTTCGGGTGGTCTATGACTTTTTGGTAATTATATAAGTAAACATCTACTTGGCATTTCAAAAGTAACTGAGTGAGCCTTTTGCTTGAAGCAGGGCAAAAAAAAAAAGTACAGATTTTTAAAAAGCTTTGGGAAAGCACAACTTACTTATTACAATATTAATTTAGTATGCAATTATCGCCACAATTCAATTTTATTTTGTTTTTGAAGCAGGATAAAAATTTTAAGGAACTGCAAGAAAACACTTTTACCTTCTTGAATCCTTAGATTCCGTTCAACAATTTTATTGTAATTTCACTAGCAATTCGCATCTTCTGGTAGGAACCCCTAAACGCTTTTTGTTGTTGCTGTTGTTGTTGTTGTTTTTGGTTCCAGCTCGGAGACCCTCAAGTAAAGTATTTACTTTGCAAACTCCAGTCGCGCGGCGGCCGAACCTCTTAGAGTGAGCCGCGCGGGCCGCCGTAGTCAGCTGCTAGGAGCAGGAAGTGTCCGGGCAGCGGGCGGAGACTGCACTATGGCACCGGACCCCTGGTGAGCCCCAGGGCGCGGGCGGCGGCGCGCTGGGACGCGTGAGGGCAGGGCGGGCTTCCTGGAGCCGGCAGCTGTGTAATTTTGAGGCTGAAGGCCTTTCGGGATGAGGAGAGGGCTCGCGAGGATCCTTGGGGACCGCTCCCCAGCCACAGCCCACCGCACTTGGTCCCTTTTGGGATGACCCAGGGGGAGAACAGGTGGACTCCAGAGAAACCGAGGGTGGACTCGAGTCTCTGACTATCCTCCAGCCCTTTGGGGCTGCTGCTCGCCTCAGGGATTTCCTGCCCATGCTGATTGTGGGGCTGCCTGGTACTTATCTGGACTTCTGTACAAGTGAGGCAGAAATACCCTGTTTGTGGACTGTCAGTCCATCTGCTAAAACTTCTTCGTTGGAGAAACCGAGGTTCAATATCCTTGGTCATCAGCTGTTGGTTAGATGCAGGGTTTGTGGGCCCTTCAAAAATCTCGTCGGAATCCGGGAGGGGATTTAAGCACTTGAAGTGAGACATTTTACTCTTCCCGGAATCAGTGTCATCAATGTTGTTCAAACTATTCCTCAGCAACAACTTAGGCAGAAAAAAAAAAAAACGCTACAGAATGACCCCAGTGGATAAGGGTCATTCTTTCAGCAATCGAATCCCAAGGACTGAATGATTAAAGATACAAACTCTAATCCCAAGGAACAAATTGCTATACATAACAGGCTTGACTTTTTAAATAACTTATAACATATTGTAGCTCTATGAAATTCTTCTTGGGAGCTTATGTTTTATGTTGGTGTTTGTAACACAGTTTGTAGTTGTTTAAGTTACAGATAATTTGGATATTAGAACAGAGTCCAAGGTCAGAATTACTTGGTAGCTAGATTATCTGGGCCAGTTGCTTAATTTAATATTGCTGTTTTTAAACAATAGTATGCACCACTGGTAGAAAATTTAGAAAGTATAGAGTGCTTGAAGAAAGAAAATAAATAACATTGTTAATGTTGTTACTTTGGAAAAGCCATTACTGATTTTTACAGTGAATTTAGTATTCTAGATAATACATATGTTTTACAAAACAGGAAGGATTTCTCCGTGTCATTAAATATTTTCTGAAAACATTTTTTATGGTGCATATCACTTTGTCATATGAACATAATTTCTTTGAGGTTTTGTCTTTGTTATTTTGAGATTTGCTATTCCAGAGACCGACCTTTTAGCCCCATCTGTTTCCTTGGGCTTCTGCTACAGGAGCAGATTGGATTAACTGTGAACATTTTTAAGGCGCTCGATACGTCTTGGTTAAGTTGCTCTCTACTTTTCTGGAAGCAAACTTTCACAGTTCACACATAAAGAAAGAAAGAAAGCTTAGCAGTAAGGGAGAACCCTCTCTCCCAGTTGTCCACTTAAATTGGTAGAAGTGATAACTGAATCTCATATCTCTTGGGAAAAAACAAAATTGTAGCCTTCCTGTTACTCTCAGTTGTTTGACGAGTGACAAACATTTGACAGTTGAAAGTGAAATAGACCTTTGCTGTGCTCTAATCAGCTGCCTTACACGGCAGGTTGCTGGTGAGGAAGGTGGAAAGGAATATGGAAAGGGACTTAAAAAACCCAGGAGCTGTGCGTGATGGCCCTCAAGAGGCTGAAGCAGGAGGATCCTTGTGGGTTCGAGGCTAGTCTGGCCTACCTAGCAGACTCTATCTCAAAAAACAGAACAAAAAACCCTAAGAAGAGGTATTCCAGTTTTGTCTCTGTGCTATTAAAAATCACAGCACATCAATGCCTTCCTTGTGAGTTGTGTTCTAAAATATATTTTTTTGGTACCGAGGATCAAACTCACCAACCATGTGCTTGCAAGGCAGGCGTTTATGCTGCTGAGCTAAATCCTGGCCCCAAAAATTCAGCTTAGCCTTAATTTTTAGGCTTTGTAATTTTTTTTTTTTTTTTTTTTGGTACCGGGGATCAAACTCAAGACCTTGCACTTGCCAGGCAAGCGCTTACACCACTGAGCTAAATCCCTGGCCCTTGTGTTCTAATATTTAGAGATAGAATATAGCAGTTACTCTCTCAATGCCTTATCAAAGCAAGTCTTAAGCTTACTATTTAATAGAAATAGGTGATGCCCGTGTGTGAGCTGGTTATTTGCTAAAGTTAATTAGCCTTACTACTGGAGCAACTTATTTTTTGATGAAATACTATTTTTTTTTAAAGTTTTTTGAGACAGGGTCTCTAGTTCAGACTGGCCTATGGCTCACAGTGATCCTCCTGCCTCAGCCTAGATTATAGGTGTGCACCACAATGCCCGGCTCTGTTCCTGGAAAGAAGTGAGTTAGACCTCAGTATCCTGGTTGGACTTCCTAAGTACTGGTGGATTTTTGTGGGGAGGGGTGGGCTGTTTATTTTTTTTAAATGTCGTACATCCTGAGGTAGAGTTGTATAAGGGACTCCTTTATGTCACTCAGTTTTTGTGATTATCACTATTCTGCCATTTTCTTTTCATCACTGCTGTTCACATCTTTTTTTTCTTAAGGGGTGCTTCAATTGTACACATTTTAATGTATCTGTACTTTCGTTGCTTTTCTGGTCAAAACAAGCCTAACTCGTAGTCTGGAAACTTCTTTTACTCCTGCCACTTCCTCTGCAAATGTGGGAGTATTACTGTCTTTTTAGTGACTTCATCCTGAACACATTAATTGTTCACTTTTCTCATTCCTTATATCAGATTATTCACTAATTCCCACTGGTTCTTTCTTTTAAAATTTTGATAATCCTTTTCTGGTGTCTGTTTCTACCATTGTCCAGCCCTTTATAACCTAGTATTTTGCATGTATGAAGTGCTGGTAATTGGGTTCAGAGTTTAATAATCCAAGAAATGTGTTATCTTCCCTGCTCTTTTTCATACACATATATGCTTGAAAATATATGAATGATGTATATATATATATATATATATATATATATATATATATATATACATATGTGTGTGTGTGTGTGTGTGTGTGTGTGTAATGTATTTTAGAGAGTCCAGGGCTAGTGGCTCTGAACCCTGCCTCCTGGGAGCCTTATGAAATTTACAGTGAGAGCTCTTAGGAAAGGACTTGGCCCACATCAGGTGCTGAGCCATTAGCTATTGCTGTAATTACTTTAGTAAGATTCCTAAGGGATACGGCCGTCGAATCTTCCTTCATTTAAAAAAACCAAAAAACCAAAAAAACCTGCTTAGCATTCTGGCACACTGGTGCTTCCCCTGTGGTCTCAGCAACTTGGGAGGCTGAGGTCTTGAGCCTGGCCGGGGCAATGGAGCCAAAGGCTATCTCAAGAACAAAACAAAGCAAAAAAAAGTCATTTACCAAGTTCCCTCCATGCACATGTGTTACACGGGAGTTGGAAATGGATTGTTTTCTTTTGTCAAGCAAAAACTGGGACATTAAGGCAAACAGCGGTTTTTGATATTTCAGATCTATTCATCACGTTAAGTTCAGCAGGGTCCTCACCTTTAGGAACAGGAGACATGAAATGCTTGTGAGTGCTTAAGTATCTTCCTGAAAACATGTGAAGGTCCTGTAACAGAAGGATAAGACCAGGGCCACTGGGGGTTCATTGTGAGTCCCTCAAAAGCTCCAGCACTGAAAGGTCAGTTAAGTGTTTGGAGAGAATTCTAGCAGGCTTAGGTGTCAGGTAGATGTGTAACCTTTGTCACCAGGATGCACAGTGCCTGCCCTTCCTGCACTGAGGAGCTCTGCTCCAGGCAGATCTGCGTGACTGCGTCCTCGCCTTGCCTGAGGGTCACCAGTCTTCCTAGCAGCTCCGGGTCACTCTCTTTATCCTGCTGCAGTTTTCTTGTTAGCACACATGACCTACAGCCTGTTTATTTGGGGGCTGCTCACTTTGTTCCCAGTTCCATTCATTTACAGCACCCAGAACAGAGGTCTGTCCAGTGCGGGCCCTTCAGGAATGTTTGTTATTTCAGAAATGAAAGAAAGAACGAAAATGCTTTGTCATGGCCCAGTACCAAGGTGGTTAAGGGCCCTGGTGTTTGGGTCAGGCTGTCTTGTTCCTTTGGGGTCCCAGCTGGGTGAGTCAGCTACCTCCGTGGGGCGCATTTCCTAGTGTGTAGATGTGGGTGGTAACAGCACCCACTCTCTGTGTTCTTGATGAAACATTGGGAAGGGTGCCCGGCCATAGTAAGTGCCACTCAGTACTTATTGCTATGCCTGGTCTGTTTATTGTCCTTCCTTCCTGTTTGGATCTGTGACTAGAATTAAAAGCTCGGCGGAATTTCTTCTTTCTTTCTTTTTTTTTGAGGCAGGATCTCCCTATGAAATACAGGCTGCCCTGAAAACACACAGCGTAGCCTAAGCTGGCCTCAAACTCATGATGATCCTCCTGCCTCAGCCTCCCTAGTGCTGGGATTATAGGCGTGTGTCATCCTTGTCTGTTCATAAGAATTTACTTTTTAAAGAACCTTACACATATTTCTCTTTTATGACTTTGATTTAGGTTCTCCACATATGATTCCACCTGTCAAATTGCCCAAGAAATTGCTGAGAAAATTCAACAACGAAATCAGTATGAAAGAAGAGGTGAGAAGACTTCCAAGGTAATACCAGAAAAAGATTAGTACTTAAATGATTTTCAGCGTGGAGGTCTGAAAACCTTCCTGTATCTAAGGCTGTATGTGTGTGTTTGGGTGTGTGTATGCATGTGTAAATCTGAAAAACTTATTGTGGTGTGTTGTAATATCTTAGTTTTATTTTTCTGCATTTGCTAAGATGGAGAACGCTCTATATCTCACTCACTAAACCCTAACACAGCCGCAGCATCCCCAGGCCTTCTGCTCGGTCGCACTGTTGACACAGTTGGCAGATGCCAGCATCACATTCTTGTTGTTTCTTTTTAATAATGATATCATACCTGATTATTTAGGGGGTCCCTTTATTATTCATGTCATTTTTTCCCTTCATATATCCTGCTTTCAGAGTGGTTCTGTGAATTGCCATTAAAGAAAATTTTGTTCTGGGCCTTAATTTCCAGTGCCTCTCAAATAAAAAGTGGAAAAACTTAACATTTTTATGATACTGAGTATTTCCTCTTTTTCATTTGTGTGTTCATTCCTTCAGCAGTATCTACTATAGTTACTCTGTGCCAGGCACTAGGATACAGATTTTTTAGATTTTGTAGCATTACTTGTGAAGTTAGAAAATAATAATTTAGAAAATGTAAAATTTAGGAATGTGTTTAATTCTTTTTCACAATTGATCAGTGTACCGAATTCTTTCGTTCTTTCAAGTAATCTTTCAGTTGATTCTTTTAACTTTCCCAAGTAGAAATCCCTTAATCTGTAAGCAAGACTCATTTTCCTTTCAAACTGTATGTATACCTTTTAATTCCCTGTTGCATTGGTTAGAATTTCCAGACCAAGGAAGTTTTATTCTTAGTTATCTTTTTTTGTTTTTGTTTTGTTTTTAATTTCTCCGGTACTGTATTAATCATGTTTATTCTGTTTTTAATCATTAGTACCATAAGCTTTTATTTTTAGGTTTCCTAGCATCAGACTGTTCTTAAATTACTAGAATAAATTCTCCCTGGCAATGTCAGATTGTCTTTTTAATGTAATTTTGATTTTGCTTTACTCATATTGAAATTTTTTTTACATTTATAATCCATAAAGAAATTGCTGTGTTCTTGAGCTCACTATGTAGCCAAGGCTGGCCTTGAACTTGCACTGATCCTCCTGCCTCTGTCTCTAAAGTGCTGGGATTACAGGTGTGTATCACCACCCCTGGCTGCTTTTTTTTTTTTTAATGACCAGATTAATTTGAATTTTTAATTAGGCTTCCCATCTTTTTCTGTGCTCTGGAAGTTTCTGTTTAATTATGATAATAAAACTTTTTTTCTTGTTCATAAGAAGAGCCGTTTTCTTGTACTGTATTAAGAAATTTCACTGTTTGTAAAAAACAGTGTATTTAGTTTTTGTATTAGTTTTTCTCTGCTTGCATTCCTTTTTGTTGTTGTTGTTTGCTTTTTGAGACTATGTAGTTGACCTCAAACTCCCAGCAGTCCTCCTGCTTCAGCCTCCCAAATGTTGGGCTCACAGGCATGGGCCACCATTCCTCGCTTGGGAGACATATCAGAACTAAATTTTTCTTTTAAGAAATTATGTGAGAGATCTGACCATGGAGGGACTCGGGGGGCAGCACACAAAGGCACTTTGCCCGCCCTCTCGGTAAGCGCCCCTGGCACGGGGCAGGAGAAGAATCAGTCAGCGGCTCCCACCAGCCTAACACCGTGTTGTTTGAGTCATGCTTGAGGGAACTGTGGGTTTTTTGCAGTCCAGTGGAGACCGCAGGTAATACTCTCCGGCACGGCCTCAGGGTAGATAAACAGGATCCACGTAGAAGCTCAGGGGACAGAGTTCAGCCGAGCATGAGGATAGATTGGCGGTTTCCAGTCAGAGTCCACCGTGAGGTAGAGTCTGGGTGCCCTGGGCAGGCTTTTGGGCGGGCCCAAGACTTAGCGGGGTGCTGGACAGGTTGCCGTTTTACCTCCTGCGTTTGTCCCTGGGCAGCTAAGCGTCTTTGCAGCCCGTCCTGGGTCAAGTCCGGATTTACCCGGTTAGGTTTGGGAGACTGTGCATCCCTGGACGGGAGGACTGAGCCGTGTTTTCCCTTCGCAGCTCACCGTGGCCATCCGAACTCTGCTGCAGGACCTGAGGGAGCAGATCGCCCTTCTGAGGGATTTACTGCTAAGAGCCGTGTCGACACATCAGATGTATCCATGTGAACAGTCCCACCTCTTTTCCAGAGTGGGAGGGCAAAGAATCTTATTTTAAGAAAGGAGGGATCTGGGCCATCCAGCTTTTTCCTGTTGGAGGAGGCCTGGTTTCCACGCCGTTGCTGCGATTGGGGCTCTATTTTAAGTGGGTGCTGCATGCTTTACGGTGAGTCTGCTGGCGAGGCCTTGGCCAGCTTGGGTGTGCCCCTTTGCGGGCAGGGGCTGCCGCTTTCAGGGTTGTGTGTACGGAGCCTGCCGGGCTCTCTACTGCCACTCCAACAGCAGACTGAGCTCTGACTCCACTTCTGACTTTCCAAAGTGTGTGAGATCTGCTTCTTCCTGGAGAGGCCAGTACCTCCTGGAGAGTAGAAACCATATGTCTTTCTTTCGCTGTTGTTTTTATGGTTTATGTAGAGTTTTGTTTTGTTTTTTTGAGACAGGGTTTTGCCGTGTAGTTCAGACTGGCTTTGAGTTCACTGTGTAGCCCATGCTGGCCTTGGACTTGTGATCCTCCTGCCTCAGCCTCCTGAGTGCTGGAATTACAGGCGTGCGCCACCATGCCCGGCCTTGTGTAGATTATTGCGATGTGAATAGTTTGCCTCATTATTCTTCCAGGAGCACAGGTATCACCTCTAGTTTGGAAAATTTGGGGTGGAGGGAGGAATGGGACTTGCTATCTTAGCCTCTTGCCAAGTATTAAAATTTTTCTTAGAAATTCATAATCTGAGCAGTGTAGGAAAATACATGTAAACTGTTCCCTAAATTAATCCTTTAAAACTGAGTTTAGGCTGGGGATTTAGCTCAGTGACATAAGCGCCTGCCTGGCAAGGATGAGGTCCTGAGTTCAATCCCTGGTACCAAACCAAACAAAACAAAACAAAAAAAGAGTTTATGTTAATTTGAAAACTGATCTCAAATGCTTTTCTCTCATTTTACTCTAAATTATGAGTAGTTCCTGCCAAAGACCCAGTTTTTTTCTTTACTTTTTTGTCTTTTTGTTCTTTTGAAACAGTCTTGCTGTGTAGTTCAGGTCAGCCTTGAACTCACTGTGTAGCCCATGCTGGCCCAAACTCCTGGGGTTTGAATGCTGGGGTTGTAGACATGGGACAAGGCCCAGCTTTTGGTATTAGAGGGAGTGATTACAGCCTGGCTTTACATATGGGAAAATTAATAGACTAATAGATAAAAATTGTATGGAATATAACTTTTTGAATAAAAAATATTCAGAGTCTTTAAGGAAAACATTTTCCTGCAAATGTAAACCTTTTATGTTTCCAAGAAGGTTGCTTTAGATTAGTTGCACAGCTTTCCTTATATCCAGTTATTATCCATGAAAGCTTCAAGTAGAATTTTAATTTTAGTAAACAGGGGCTTCTCTTGAACACAATTGGAGTATTCGGATATACTTTGTAACTTTATCGAACTGGTATCATTTGTTACTGCCCAGTGAGTCTATTATAAAAGTCTGAGCTTTAATTTACCAACAAAAAGAAGCCTAAATATGTAAACCTCAAGTTGCTTCAGATGGGCAAGGCGCTTTCATCCCTGTGTGCTGGGAAGTCAAGGTATCAAGTTTGTTGTAGTGTCAGTTACCTGACAGGTGCATTAGAAAGCTAAATACCGTGCAGTTGTTCAGGGTAGAGTATTGGTACCAGTGTATTTGGTAGCTTACATTAAGATAATTACATATTATTCACCTCATTCAAGTGCTAAACTTACAGAGCAAGGAAAATCTGTACATTAAGAACTTAGCCAGATACAGTGGCTTATATCTGTGATACCAGTACCATGGGAGGCTGAGGCAGGAGACTCACAAGTTTAAGGCCAGCCTGAGCAAGTTAGCAAGACCCTGTCTCATATTTAAAAAAAATAAATAAATATATAAAGATTGGGAATATAGCTCAGTGTGAAGGCTCTGGATTCGGTTCTCAGTACTGTAAAACAAAACAGAAACAGCACAAAAAGCCTTCTATTTTCCTGCCAATAATTTCTACTTAGAACACTAAGTATGCCGTCAGAATAATTGACTTTGTTCTCCTAGTGCTTCCAGTCCGACCATCTGTGATCTCTGGGGGTTTTGGTGTGGTTTTGTGGTGATCTCAGAATACCTTCCAAATTGCTGAATTAAGCACTAAGCATTAAAAACAGTGAACAGAGTTATTTATAGCATCGCAGAACTATTTAGTGACCTTAATGTGGAGAATTCATAAATTCCTAGGAGAAATTTTAAAAGAACTCAACTGGAATAAAAAGACTTTCTTTACAATTCTATTTATTTTTCTGAAATGACCAACTATAGCCCCTACCGCAGGGCATGGCATGCAACAGCCCACCCCCAGGGGGCGCTCCCGAGTCTCTGTTTTCAAGGCGGCTGTAACTTTTGATAGGATGGAATGAGGGAGGAGGCTCCTGTACTATGGCCCCTTCTCCCCTTCCTGGTGCTGGGGATTGAACCCTGCACATACTAAGCACACAGGTTGCTCCCCAGCCCACACCGCCTGTTCCTACTCCTGCTTGTCCCCCCTCCTTTTCTTTGCCTTCCTTCCTCTTCTGTCATAGTTACCCTCCAAACCTAAGGTCTAGTGACAGCAGCATGCGGGGCCTGACAGCCTCATGTGATTGGTGACTTTGGTGATCCCTTCTCTTGACAAAAGAGGTACCGAGGGCGGGTCGGACTTTGCACCTCGGGTCCCTGCTACAGTTGGGAGGAGGATCCAGCAATCCGGTGAGGAGATTTTACACTGAGGATTGGCGTTTTGCTCAGGTGTTTTCCCATAGCTGGGGAATAGAAGAGCCAAATTCAAACACAGTCTGACCCCAAGTCAGTTGGTTACTGCTGACTTTTATTTTAATAGAAATAATACAGTCCATTACCAGCTGGCACATCTTCCCCTGGAAGCTGATGTTAATTGGTGCATTGCTGTCAGGCTGAGACAAACCTGTCTATAAGGCAGTCCTGCAGAGGCTTCTCAGTCACCAGAATGATTAACAGTGTTTGCTGGTCTTATTAGATACACTGCACTATGACACTGTAATGCTCAGGAAAATTGTTGTCCATAAATTACCAACACAGTGACTTTTTAATCCTGTTTTGGAGCCATAATTAATGTCAGATGACTTTCCAGTGTGAATGTTTGAATACTACATTTCCTCACTGTGCTGGGTAGTTAAGAGTTTACGGTACTTACTAAATTGATGCTTTTCTGGATTCATGGTGTTTTCCAAAGCCTGCTAGGAATTGCCAAAAAGGTAAGTCCTGTGACAGTGTTTTCTAAGCAGTTAAATTTATGGAATTTAGGCATAAGATGTTATTCACTTTCCTTAAAAAGTACTTTACTCCTGACAAAGATGAACATGAAATTAAAATGAAAGCTCCGTACTGTTGAATCCATTCATTTGCAGTTAATAAACCAAAGTTTCATAGCCGGAGAGTTTAGAATTGCTGGAAAACACTGACTTTTCTTCACAGTGCTCCTCGGAGAGTCTCTCTAGTCGTCTCACTAGTTGAAACGATGTGCTGTTGAAGACTCTGTGTGAAATTTCAGGTAGTACCAAAAATACTCTTGCAACTGGCTTTATGTGAAGCTTGTGCTTTTGTTAGCTCTTCAGTGGGAGCAGTTTTACCTCTTTAAAGAAAATAAAAATAATCTCTTTAACAAAGGGGTTTAGTATCAAAAGGTATTTTTGGTGCTATAGGAGAAATACTTTTTTAAAAGTCTGTTAACATTTATGAACTCTTTATTTTGCTGGGAAAGGATAGGTAAAGAGATATGATAAGCAATATATAATAAACCCAAATGAATGTTGGTATGGATCAAAAAGTAGCCCCTGGTGGCTGCAGTTGAGGTACAGTGATTCTCAAACACCACCTGTTTGTGACATGTGTTGCATAAACATAAATATGAATATAAACATAAATATAAATATGTATGTTGTTGCATGGTTCTTTCTAGTTTTTTTATGTAAAATCTTCTTGATTTTTCGCCATGATAGTTAAAGCAGATAGTCTTGTTTGTTTTTTGAATGTCCAGTCTATACCTGGCAGCATGTGTAATTGGTACTTCTCAGTTAAGGACTTCTCCTGTCCCTGGTGTGTTTGGAAACACTGCTGGTCCCTGAAATCTGGAAGTGTGGTGTCATCAGTGTGGTGGGAAGGAGCACCAGCTCTGTTGAGACTGAAGACCAGTCCTGTCACTTAACCAGAGGCCGAGCAGCACTTCAGGCTTCCTGAGTCTTAGTTTCATTATTTATAGAGTAGAACCAGTTCTACTCTTGCAAATTTGTTGTGAAAATTGAAGTAAATATTTTTTGGGGGGAAATTTTGTATAATTATATAGGGTTTTTTTTATTTTGAAGGTAGTAAAATACAACAGAATAAGACAGAACACAGCCAATTGAGACAGTGTAGTGAAATTGGTACAGAACCTCACAGCAGGTTATCGGGATAACAGTAATAGGTACCATAGTATGTCTCATTATCTTCATAATAGTTGTCCTTTCAATCAGGTACAGCAAAATTAAACCAAATACAGAACATCCTTAAACCTGTCAAAACAGAGTATTGACTAGAGCAATACAATTAATCAGAACAAAGCAAAACAGCGATAACAATATTTGCCTTCAAAGAGAGGGTAGAAGGAAATCCTCTATATTTGCTATATTGCTTTTTTTTTTTTTTTTTTTTTTTTGTCTTTTTGAGACAGGGTCTCGCTATGTAGGTCAGGCTGGCCTTGAGGTCACTTTGTAGCCCAGGCTGGTCTCGAACTCACAACGATCCTCCTGCCTCAGCCTCCTGAGTGCTGGGATTACAGGCATGAGCCACCACACCCGGCTATTTGCTATGTTGCATACGGTCATCCTCCCAAGAGATGCTCAGACCTCTGGCTCCCATTTCTAATGGGGGGTAGGGGTGAGGGGGTGGGATGTTTGATTCTCAGCCCGCTCACAGCTGTCTACCAGGGAGGCAAGCTGGTTGCTTTGTTGCCCAGCACCCTAAGTTCCAGCATGGCGTGGATCTCGGGAGACGCTGGCTCTGAAGAAAATACTTTTAAAGAATCTTGCAGGACTAGCTCCTACCTTTGTGGTGGTTGAATAATAAAAAGTAGGTGTTAACACTTACTATGTAACATTAACCTCCTTGTGCCTTATTTTTTTCATATGTGAAATAGGGATTATAAGAATCTACATGGTTTGTATTACTGTTGTGAAGATTAGGTTATATGTAAGTTCTTCTTGAGGATTAACTGCTACTATTATTTTATCATTCTTATAAAATTTACTGCTACCAATGAGAATTTATAGGCAAAATGGTTGCATTAAAGCATATAGATGTTAAAATAGTACTTGCAGATGTGATTAATGCTTTGCCAGGCATGGTGGTGCATGCTTGTAATCCAAGATACTTAGGAAGCTGAGGCAGGAGAATCACAAGTTTGAGGCAAGCCTGACTCAGAATTGAAGAGTTGGGTTGTAGCTCACTGGTCAGAGTGCTTGCCTGTTGGGTTTGGTGATGCCCACCTGTAATTAGCACTCAAAAGGCTGAAGCAGAAGAATCACAATGAGTTCAACACCAGCCGGTACTACATACTAACCCTGTCTCATAAACAAAACAACAACAAAAAAGAGTGCTTGCATAGCATAAATGAAGCCCCGGGTTGGATTCCCAGTACCACAAAAAGAAAATGATCAGTGCTTTGAGTAAAGTGGAGATTAGGCCTGGCACATAATAGGCATTTAGTAGGATTTGTTGGTTTAAAGGAGGGGAGGCTGTGACACGTGTATCAAGAGTTCAGAACAGGCTGATACGCAGTGAGATCCTGTTCCAGAAAAATCAGTGCCAGGCTTTGTGGCACACACCTGAAGTCCCAGCTACTCGGGAGGGCCGAAAATTCAAGGCCAGCTAGCAAATTTAGTAAGATCCTGTCTCAAAACAAACAAGAAAACCAGATAGCAACAAAAGATAGGGAGAGAAGTCCAGAAGCTGAAATGGGACAGGGGTGCTCCATGCGCCCAGCTACATGTCCACTGTGCTCCATCTGTGACCAGGTTACGACACAGAGCCTGCGCTTTGCCTCACTCGTCCAGTGGACCCTCAGGTTACAGTCAGCCTGGCATAGGGACAGCGGGTTATGACCGGAATTTGAGTTTTAACTTACGACCAGACTCTTGAGTTATGACCTGAATGCCAGCCACTGTGCTTCTAGCTGGTCTCAGATACAGATTTAACCCGTAAAGAGTTCTGAAAGGAACATTACCACATCCTTTCCTGGACCGGTGTCTGTGTAAGGACAGAGAGATCCGCCTAATACAGGAGAGAGACTTAGAAAGCTCTGTAGAGGAGCCTGAGCCTTCTGTGGACGACCTGAGTTACATACAGCCCTCGTGAACAAGTGGAGTTTCTCGGTCAAGGGTCCACTGTAATAGATACTGGGGAAAATGCAGTCAGGATCTGATTTCGTTTGCAACCTTACATTTTCCCTGGATTGGCGAGGGGTACATATGCAGTCAGCCAAGCCAGAGACAGAGTACCCTGGTAGTTAATTTTTTCCCCTTATTCATTCTTTTTGGTTTTGTTTGGAGACAGGGTCTTGCTACATTACTGCAGGCTGCCCTTGAACTCACAGTGATTCTCCTGCCTCAGCCTCCTGAGTGCTGGGATTACAGGCGTGCACCACCACACCCAGTTTTTTTTTTTTTTTTTTCATTCTGCTGTCTTCTTGGTTATGCACTGAGTTGGTGGAAGAGAAAATCACCAGCGCCAGCTACTGACTGTCCTGTTTTCTACTTTCCTTGTTAGGCTCAGGCATGCCCTGTTTACATTCCTCTACCAGCTGCCACATCCAGGTCCACCTCCATGCAGCACAGATCGTTGCTTGCATGATTCTCTGACTGCTTGTGCCCATACTTTCTCCTAATGGTCTGTCCTCTGTCCTCCAAGATAGATCAATAGAAAAAAAATTTTTTTTTTGTACTGGGGATTGAACTCACAACTCGTGCTTGCCAGGCAGGCACTTAAGCCACTGAGCTAAATCCCCAACCCAATAAAAATTTTTTTAAAGGCAGGATGTTACTATGTAGTTTAGACTCACTGTGTAGCCTAGGCTAACCTCTAACAGCAATCCTCCTGCCTCAGCCTCCTGAGTGCTGGGATTACAGGTGTGCACCACCATACCCAGACTGTCCTCCCAATATATTAAAATAAAGTATAAAACAAAGAGGCAACATGTTCCTAGGTAGCGTTCCCACATTTAAAAGGAGTCTCAACAGGTGTGCAGTTGTGTATCTGTAATCCTAGTCCTTGGGAGGCTGAGGCAGGAGGATACCTCAGAGTCTCAGGCCAGCCTGGACTACATAGTGTGACCCTGTCTCAGAAAAAGATAAATAAAGGGAGTCTTGGGAATATTCTGCATTAGTGTTCCATGTCAAGCATCCCTTCTCAAAGAGGATTTGGACCAGGAGGGTTTCAGATTTTGAATTTTTTCAGACTTTGGAATACTTACACATACATAATGAAATATTTTAGGAATGGGACCCTAATCTAAGCACAAAATGTATTTATGTTTCATAGACACACGATTTGAAGGTAATTTAATGCAACATTTTAAATGATTTTTTTGCATGGAAAATGTTTCACAGAATGCGATTTTCCACTTGTGGCAGGCAGCACGTTGGTCTCTGGAAGTTACAGCCTTGGGGGTCTGGGATTTCCAGATTGGGGATGTTGAGTCTGTGCCAGTACAGTGCTGCATTTAACCAGATGCTAAGATGTGCCGAGTGAAGATGCTGAGATGGGCGGTGCTGGCAGTCAAGGGTCCACCGCAGGGTCCCCGATGGCGGGTGCCTTGTGCAGGCCGATGGCTCCGGTTAGGCGAGCCGGGCTCGGCCCTGTCCACCAGCAGAGCGGCCTGGTTGTGCTGCGCCTTGACTTCCCATCAGAAAGCCGCCAGCTGGCTTACGGCAGTGAGGCCCAGCCTGTTAGAGCTTCCAGGGGATAGCTAACCCCTGGGGTGGTGTGCCGCAGCTCTGCCCCCAGCGGCTGGGGTTCGCGGAGGCCTCCTGCCGCGTCAGGTGTTCGATTCTGTTCTTCACTTTCTGGCTTGGCTGCCTTTGAAATCGCTCTCTGACTGATTCATTCTCAACACTAGTGTGAATCGGTAACTAGCACCTGCCAAATTTTACAGCTTAGCCTTGATTGTTTTTATCCTGAGAGATACTCCACCGCCATGCTGCTGGCTGTTAGTTTTCATTGAAGGCGCCTCTCCCACAGCCTCGCCCTGTCTCATCTCGTTCTGCATAGTTCAGTGTCGGGGCTGATGCTTCTCATCCCAGGCTTTCTTAGACATGAAGCATGTTGCATGTATAAACATGGATACGCAGATGCAGCTCCTTTGATAATAAGGGGATTGTACTCTGCATATGGTTCTGAAACTTATTTTTATTGATTAGCAGATATATTGGTTAAAAAAAATACAAAACTGTTTAGACTCTTTTGCATACTGAGTCTGTAGGTTTTGTTTTTGTTTTTGTTTTTGAGACAGAGTGTCACCATGCAGTTTAGGCTGGCTTTGAATTTGAGTTTACTTTGTAGCCCAGGCTGGCCTTGAATTCCCAGCAATCCTCCTGCCTCAGCCTCCCTCCCAAGTGCTGTGATGTGGTGACAAGCATGTGCCACCACACTGGCTAGTTCTCCTTCTTTAGAGGCTGCTGTTTGTACTTCCAGACTATCTTTTTTTTTTTTTTTTAGCATAGTGGGGATATACTCTTTTCAGTTCCTTGTCGCTATTGCTGTCTGTCCTCCCCTGCTCCATTTTTGTGGTTAAAACTATTTTGAAGCTTAGTCCATATCAGATAATTCATACAAACACTTGTAAGCTCTCAGAATTGTTACTCCCCGTTATCAGAACAGGAACAGCTTCCTAGGCTACAAAATGTCCCACTGCGTAGTGCCTTACTGGTGGACAGCTAGGGTGTTTCCGGTATTTGGCTCTTATCATGCCGTACTGCACAGCTTTGCTTGGAAATCCCCGTATGAATATGCGAACGTGCCTTGGGAAGGTATACAGCAGTCAGTCTGGCCCTGATCTGCCAGTCTGCATTCCCAGCCGGAATGCAGCAGGGCGCCCCGATCTGCCAGTCTGCATGCTCAGCAGGAGTGCAGCAGGGCGCCCTGTTCGGCAGCACCTTTCCAAAACTCCACAGTTCCTAATCTGAGAGGGTGTCTATTTTAGTTTGCATTTCTTTTACTGATGTGAAACTGGGTGACCTTTCATTTGATTAGAGACATTAGTCTGTTATGTCCTTTACCTTTTTATTTGTCACTTGTGGTTTTACTTTGCAGTTTTTTTTAGATTTTTTTTTTGAGATAGAATTTCTCCATATAGTTCAAGCTGGATTTAAGCTCATTGTGCAACCCAGAGCAGCCTCAAATTTCTAACAATCTTCCTGCCTCAGCCTCCCAAGTGCTAGAATGACAAGCATACGTCACCACACCCAGCTCCATCTCTAGATTTTTAATTTTGCCTGAAAAAATTTTTCCTACTCCAAGATTATTAAAAGGTTACCCTATGTATTCTTCTAATATTTTTAAATTTTATTTCTAAATGTTTACATCTGTGTTTAATAGTTAATACTAGATTTTAGTTCAACATATGTTTGTTTGGATGATTGGATACCGAAATCCCAACAAAACCAGAAATTGCCAGGATACAGCACACAAGACAAGTCTAGCTAATTTGGGGACATAATTAACAGTTTCCATAATTTAAAATTTCCATTTTGCCCCATATAATTTTTGTTTCACTGATTTTTGAGACAGGGTTTCTCTCTCTGTAGTCCAGGTTGGCCTTGAACTCACAGCTTCAGATTTGCTGTGATCCTTCTGCTTCAGCCCTCTGGGTGCTGGAATTACAGATGTGGGTCACCTATCCAGCGGTCCTATATAATTCTCAGTTTTTAAAAAAATTTTGAGGCCTTAAACTTTACTGATAACTTAGCATTAGCTTAAAAAATGGTATTTATAGGGCCAGGGATTTAGCTCAGTGATATAAGTGCCTGCCTGGCCAGTGCAAGGTCATGAGTTTGATCCCCGTTACCAAAAAAAAAAAAAAAGGTATTTATTCCTAATAGTCGCATTGACCAAAAGGTTAGTATTTGGACCTTTTGCTAATGCAGAGGACTATTTAAGGTCACTGTTTCTTAGTTACAGTTGTTGCTTCATGGTTTCCAAGATGGGCTACTTAGTGACTGTAGTCAAGCAGGTAATAGAAAAAAACAATGGTAGTAATTTGACCCAGTGTGACATTCTAGAATGGGGAGAGAATTCATTTTATTAATTATTGTTATTTTAATATTTAAAGCCACCAATACCGCTCAGCTGTGTTGGTTAGGGAATTTATGATTTTTCTAAGGGCTTTATGTTACTCAATAATTTTTTTGGGGGGGCCTGGGGCTGTTTACTATTTTACTAACTAGCCAACTATTTTTCTGTACAAACTTAGCAACAAAAATTGTTCATTTCCTGGGCTCTGGTATTCCTACTCAGGTAGTGATGATGTTACTATTTGGTTCTGCCAATTTCTCAAAAGTTTTTGAGCCTGAATGCAGAGTTTTATGTTCCTCTTTTAAAGAAAACTGTAAATCCAAAGCAATTCTCTTATAATGTCTTGCAGTTATTGCTGGGAGTAGGTATTTGTGGCCAAGGCTTCTGTGACTCACAAGCCTTTGAGATCTAATAAAACAAAGATCCTTTGATATAAAGGTAAAAACTTGAAAAAATCGAGTTGATTCCCTATCCATTGTCAGATATGTCCTTTCAAAAGGGCGTCTTCGTTTTTCCCCTCTCTGTAGAGCACATGTTTAACAAACACAAGGCCTGGGTTCGGTCCCCAGCACCAAAAAAAATCACCACAACAGAACATTCCCTTCAGGTTAGGTTCTGATTTATTTATTTATTTGGTACCAGGGATCGAACTCACAACCTCACGCTTACTAGGCAGGCACTTACGCTGCTGAGCTAAATCCCCAGCCCCTTCTGATTTTTTTTTTTAACCATCACTTATGGCTTGTGCTAGGAGAAGTATAACCGATGGTCTGGTGTTGTACTTAAAGAAACAGAACCCAGAAGGTGAAGTACTGGTTCACCATCATAGACAGCAGATGGTAGACAACGTAGGACTAAAACTCTGCCTTTGAGGCTCCTGGTCTGGCACACTTTTTAGACTAATGCATTAAAATATTGTCATTTCTTTGTAACTTTCCTTGAAGATCACATCATACACTTTAAATACTGACCGATGGTAACAATTTTTACAGTCATTGGTGCATAAAGTAGCACTTTATAAGATATAGTCCAGGTCTGTTAACAGGCTGAGATGGACGAAGGCAGACCTCTTCCTCTGCTTTTTGAAACAGGGTAAGCTTAGGGATTTTTTGTTCATTTTTGTTTTGTCGGTGCTGGTGATCAAATTCAGGACCTTGCACAAGCCTGGCAAGGGCCCTCTGAGCCACATCCCCAGCCCTGCCTTAGGGTATTGATATGTGGGAAGACCCCCTTCAAACAGTGACACCTGTGACTCAGACCTGTGTCCCTTTCCAATGGTACGAGCAAGGATCAGTGAAGCTAAAGACAGAGCAGGAAAAGGTGAAAAGCAGTTCAGATGTCTTCAGGATGGGACCCACTGGAGTGACTCAGGAGTTAATTGTCATGAACGGGCAAGATGAGGTAACCCATCCACCACTGGACCTTAACACGGTGTCTGCAGAACACAGCTGGAAGGAGATCGAAGACAGAACCTACTGGATGATCTTGTAACGCGAGAGAGACTGCTCCTGGCGTCCTTCAAGAACGAGGGTGCGGAGCCAGATCTAATCAGGTATGATGTCTTCATTTACTCAGACCATTGCTTAGGTGAGGATTTACTGACGTTCTTTCCGCTGTTTCCTGAGTGGCTTATGTTCTTTATAAAAATATCCTCTGTTCGTGTATAGTGTTTGTCTGTAATTTTCTATCTAGTTTAGTTTTCATTTTCTAGATATAGTAAACCTGGTGTGTTCAGCTGAATCCCATCTTGGGTGGAGCGTAGTATCCTTAGGCAGAATACGAAGTTTAGAGGATTTCTTTTCTATTATTTGGTTGAATTTTTTTGCATTGTTAGCTGCCTTGTAAACTCCTGAAGTCACTATTTGTATGGAAAAGTGAGTTTTGTTTTTTAATTGTCATATTGAAAACTTTAATCTTGATAAGACCGTGTCCAGGGCTTGTGGAGGTAGAGGAGGATGGAAGTTGGGTTCTTCTCCCAGTTCTTTGCTGGTGAGTGAGTGACGCTCTGCGGAGCTGCTCTGCCCTGGACCCTGTTGGGAGACCCAGAGAAGGGATCCAGCTTCCCAAGGCTGAGGCTAATGAGCTTCCCCCCTGCTTCTAGAGCTCTCTTCACCTCCTTCACAGAAAGAACTGGGCTTAGGAGAGAAGCCCATTTCTGCCCTGCTTCCCTGCTAGGGATGATGCATGCATGGTGGAGAGGGAGTTTGTTTATAGGAATAATATAGCTCTCCAAGGGCAGGGGTTTTGACCCCGGCCATGTACTCACTGTGAGGCTCTGGATAGATCGGTCTGACTGAGTGGAGGGGCAAGGAGAGGGAGGGCAAGTCAGGGTTCCTCGGCGATTCTCATAAGCAGCCAGGATTGCAAACCACTGTCCTAGGCAGGGCCAAAGACGATGCAGCAGTTTCTTTCCTGGTGGTTCCAGTCTTGTTAGGAGTGGGTAGCTGTTACGGTTTGTGTCTAGGTGGCCCCCCAAGCCTCATGCAGTCATGGAGACAGCTGAATCTAGCATTTGTGATTAGTTCATTGTCTAGTGCTGGGATTGGTGGTGTGAGTGCTGTACCCGCCCAGGGGCAGAGCCAGCATACAATATAAGGGAGGGAAGGAAGTATTTTTTTCCTCTTTTGCCTTGTTCCCTTTACCATTTGTGGCTACCGTGATTGCCCCTCAGCCAGGCCACTCTACCTTGGAGCCAGCTGAGTATGGACTGAAACCTCAAAAAAACTGTAAGAAACAAACCTCTTTTCCCCTAATTTTGGGCATCAGGTATTTTGTCTCAGCAAGGAGAGAAAAGTAACCAAGACAGCAATCCAGGGTTTTCAGTGAAAATAAAAATGATACAAGAAGCTAGAGGAAACCCAGAGTCGATGAGTATGGAGCCATGATCTGTCTCAGCAGTGTTTTAGATTTAGATCAGAGCCCATGGTGCATCCATTTATTGTGCCCTCCTCCCGGAGCTTTCTGACAGTCTTCAGGCTTGTGAAGTGAGTAGATGAAGACGATGCTCTGAGTTGGTGAAAGAGAACAGGTAAGCAAAGGAATCCAAAACAAAAACAAAAACAAAAAAAACAAATTGCTGTCTTTCAAGAAGGACTTTTACATCAAAGGAAGAGGTGTTTTTAGTGAAGAAGTTAATAGGGGTGGGTTGCAGAGCATGTTTGATGGGAGGGTGAGAGTCAAGTGAGCAGATGGTCAGAACTGGGAGAAAACATTCCTATTGTTCTGCTTTGTTGTGATGGAGGAGGTGATGACAAGTAGTAACCCTTAGCATTTGGTAAGAGCCCATTAAGTGCCAGGTTCCTTTCATTTGTTTGGTTGGGATTGAACCTGGAGGCTTCTCACTGAGCTACATCTCCAGTCCTTTAAAACTTTTTATTTTTAATTTGAAGCAGGAATGTTTTTTATCTTGCTAAATGGCCCAGGCTTCAGAGTACTGGGATTAAAGGCAGGAGCCATGGTGCCTGCCTGATACTGCATTTATTAGTCTTCATTAACGGTGTCATTTAATGATATTCAATGGGGCCAACCTAAGAACTAGCCCTGAGGACTTGTGGTGTTTTCTGGTCTCCTCCAGCCTGTCTTTGGTCCCTCAGCCATGTCCGTCTCATGGTAATCTCTGTACCCGTGCTCCCAGCCATCCTGCAGGTGAGCAGCATTAGCACCACCTGGAGCCTGCTAGACTATCAGAGTTTCAGCTCCCAACCCAGCCTCCCAAATCTGAATCTGCTCTTTAACGAGATCTTCAGGTGATTGGGAACCACGTTACAATTTGAGAAATACTGCTTCGTATCATCTGTTTGTAATTGTGGCACTCTCACCCAAGAGGTTTACAAGAGCAAATTTTTAAAAAGTATGGGAAAGAAAGAAACAAAAATACACGGGTCTGCTCCATTTACTTGCCAAGTGTGATTAGTAGTCTGGGGTGAGGGCTGGACAGCAGTGGGCTGGGGGAAGTACCCCAGGTGGTTCCAGAGGGCTGCGGGGTTAGGGCTGCTACTTTGTCAAGGGGCAGCGGTAATGATGCTAATAGTTAAAAACTGCTGTCTTTCCTGTGTTCTAGACAATGCACTGAGCTTCTCATGTGCATTTTTGTGGGCTCCCTACAGCATCCCATTTTGCAGAGGAGAAACTGAGGCTGGGGTGAGGGGGTACAGATTCTAAAACTAGTCTTACAGTTGGGATTTCAGGTCCACCCTCCCCAGCTTGGCACTGTACGAGCTGAACTAGGCTGCACAAGGGCTCGGCTTTGTAGCTCACCAATTCCTCCGTCACCGGAGCTTCAGAATCACCGACCTTGAAGCAAGGCATTGTTCTGCCTGTTTTCATCGTTGTTAGGACCTGGTGAGGTAGCTGCTGTTTGAAGGCTCTGTGAGCTTTAAAACCTTTTAAAACTCAAGATGGTGTCACTGCACGGTTGTCTCCCCTTGAGGCCAGGAGGGAGCTCATGCTGCCAGCTGGACTCCAAGACCGTCTGTGCCTCCTGGCCTCCTGGGCCACCCATGCCGCATGTGTTGCACCTTGTGCTGCATCTTGTTCTGTCTTCCCCTCCTTCCTGCCCAGATGTCATCTGTTCCCTGTGATCTTTCCTCAGTGCCCAACTTGCTGCCTGGTATCTTACTGGTAGACAGTCTTATGGTAATTCTGTGAAACCAATGTCTAGCAATGACTTTAACCAAAGCCTTCTGGAACCCTAAGATTTGAGCTACATTAATAGATGAATTTTAGGGAAATTGACAGGTTAGCAGCAAAAGTAAATTTTGGCGGGGGGGGGGGTACCAGGAATTGAACTCAGGACCTTGCACTTGCCAGGAGGGTGCTTTGCTGCTGAGCTACATCCCTGACCTTGTTTGTTGTGGGTGGAAGCTGAAGACATCTTAAGTCCCACCACTAGAACTGCCTCATACTCTTTTCTGTAAGGCCGATTCACATAGCGGACCCAAAGCGATTGCTTGTTGGGTTGTTGGCGAATGGTTGCAGTTGCTTGGGAACAGAGAGACCAGACTGAGTAGAAACTGTGGAGCAGTGGTATCCACAGTTTTGAGGTTTGCAATAACCAAGGTGACTGGCCAGACTTACTTATATGTAGTCAAGATGCAACTGCCTGCAACAGACATACGGTTGTACCTTTTTTGTTCAGGAGTGGAAGGTTAGAATAGTTCAGAGCAAGTTTTCAGAATTCTATTCAAGAAGTATATAAGCATTGTGGAGGAGAAAGGACTCCTGAGCAGCAATGTGAGAAAGGTACAGATGGCCACGACTGACGGTGGTGGTCCACTCCAGGTGACACGGAGTTTGGCCAAAAGGGAGAGACCACCGTGGCAAATGCCAGTTGCCATGAAGAGAGAAAATTCGGGGCAGGTGTAAAAGGGAAGGAGAATACTAGGTGACCTGGAGGCTGACTTCCTTGCTCGCTTTGTTAGTGACTCCTTATTAGGTCTGATTGCCTTAGACACATGTACCCACCAGTAATGTGTCTGCATATCTTTGTCCAAAAACTGCAAGTCTTGTAGAGGTTTCTGGAGGGCAGGTCTAGTCAGTAAGAAAAGCTGTGCTACTAAATTCAGCCATTCTAGAATGTTGGGAGCTCTGCTGATGAGTTATGAGAGTGGACGAAACACATGGTCCAGCTACCAGTACCACTGGAGACTTACAAACAGTGACTATACTGATGAGTTGAATAGAAGAATGTTACAGCCAAAGTGGCTTGTCTTAGCTCCAAGGGCAGAGTTGCTGGTCTTTGATTTGATTCAGAGTTATTTTTGCCCTCTGTATCTCTGATCCCCACCCTTGAGGTCTCCCCTCACATTCCCATCTTCCCATCTCTGATGATTCTGAGGATCTGAATTTGGTGGCAGACACGACCAGTTTGGGATCCTAGTTTGATCATAACCTCTGCGTCCTGCTTGTAGAGTTTCCAACTCCTGTAGCCTTTCAGTTTGTGGCTCTGGAGAAGCTTCATTCCTTCTCTGCCTTTTGGCTGTCCTGGTATCACCAGTGATTCATGACAGTTTTCTCAGTCTTCTCCATTATTAATCCCTAACCGTGGGCTGCTCCAACGTCTTTGCTTGCTTCTGTAATTCTTTTTTTTGTATTGGTTTTTTGAGACGAGGTCTCCATATGTAGTTTAGGCTGACCTTGAACTCACCGTGTGGCCTAGGCTGGCCTCGAACTTGTGACCCTCTTGCCTCAGCCTCCCGAGTGCAGGGGTTATAGGTGTGCACCACGATTTCTGGCTCACTTCTGTAGTTCTTGACATTAGGTAACCTCGCTAACTTTGGGATGAGATTTGTGGGGTCACACATGTCTTTCCCTTAGGTTATGACTCCAGCACACACTAGTCAGAAAGCATTGTCAGAACTTGCAAATGTTACAGACATGGCTGCTATGGCGTATTTTGTCATTAATGCCAGACCGTCTCTGTTACAGAACTGAAGTTAATCTGCTTCTCAATACTGCAGAGCCCCGCAAATGTCTTCTGGCAATAACTCAAGACGAGTTTGCCAAATTGGGACTGGCTTGGAGCCCTGGGAGCCTCTTTTCTAGGGTCCCCTGCCTCAGTTTCCCTCCTTCCTGTTTGCTCTGTGCAATCCTCTTTTCCTCCCCATTCCTCATTCCAGTGGGCCTCCCGTCCTTTCCTCTTTTCTCATCTTCCTCAGATGTGGTCTTATTAGGGAAAGAAGAGTATTGTCAGGCATCAGTTTGGATTAGCATTTCCTTTAAACAGACATCATTGAACGTGTAACTGTCATGTGATGGAATCTTCATTCCACCTTGCGGATTACTGGGCATTATTCTAAAGCAGTAAGCCTTGGCCTAAATAAGCAATGGTTGACTAACTTAGGGTACTGGGAAACTTGTTAAAGAAGTCTCTGTGCAACAGTGTCTTTTAAAGAAGATAAGCCCTGATTTATAAAGCAGTGACACAGCTCCTGATTAAAAGCTTGCTGCCCTTTCTATTGGAGAGCGTTGCTAAGTCTTACAATTAGTTAAATCTTTGTACAGAGAAAGAAAAATCATTGCATACTCCACTGCTCTGGCTGTCTCAAAGGTGACATGATTAGCCCAGCTGTGGTGGGTGGCTAATTGGCTAAGCTTTAATCTTTACACCGCGGCTGACTACCAGAGGATTAGAGGGAAGAGGAAGTTACTTGGAGCTTGAGAATGGGAGTTATAGTCAGGATGGGCATGTTAAAAAAAAAAATCAAAAGGAAATGATGATGAAACGCTCTCGTTTTTCTTAAGAGTACGAAATCTTTTAATTTGGGGTATGTGCTTTTCCCTTGAGATACTGGAAAAATCAGGGGATGTTCAGTGTATATTTCCTATCACTGCATGGGTAGCCCAGATGGGCAAGAGAAACATTGACATTACATCTTACGTTAAAAATGCCCCCTGCTGATTTCAGAGCCTTGATTCATTTTGGCATAGCACTTGGTTTGTAGGAAAGATGATTTGTGCCTGATGGTACATTTTCCTAAAGAGTCACTGCTTTGTACTTAGCAGTGTTATTAATCCGTGACAAACATACCCTCCTGGATTTAGAAGGCTGTTCAGTAATGTGCACCCACCTTATCATCCAGCTCACGTGAGAGGATGAGGGCCCTAAGTACTCCGGAAATACGGTTACTTCCTAGCTTTTCTGACGTGGGAGGAGGTGCTGAAATTAATAAGCCCAAAGGTAGCTGAGCCAAGGAGATATTGCGGGTGGTCAAGGATATTAAAAAGATTCCTTGCTAGTTTAGTGAAAAACAGGGAAGGAAGCAAGAATGGTGCGGTAAGGGAGGCTTTCCTTAACTACATTCTGCTGCTGCTGCTGCTGCTGTCGTGCCCCGGCACTGGAAATGTGGGGCCAAAAGCCCAAATAACAAAGTAGACATAGGTTTTGCAGCTCAGCTGAGTATAGTCTAGTGAAATGCGAAATGTACAGTGATAGAAAATTTTAAAATCACATTATGAGTAAAATCAGCAGAAAAGTATGTTGTACTTTGAGAGATGAAGCGGGGAGCAGATTGAGTTAGGGGACCACATGGTGTAATATTTTTTATAAGTATTTCATTATTTACAATATGATATTTATAATAATTTATCATAATATATTTATAATAATTTATCATAATATATTTGTAATAATTTATCATTATTTATAATTATAATAGTGTATTTTTGTCCCTTCGTGGAGATTTTAAGTACCTTAAGGATAAAGACCAAAGCTTACAGGAGGCTTAGTGAGTATTTACTCAGTGAATGAACATCTTTGAATATTTTTGTGTGTGTTCAGCCAGCACAGTTAGGTGGGTAGTGGGCAAATTTTTGACTCAGCAGATTTTTGTTGAACTAAAGATTGACCCTATCAGGGTGTGAAAGACCATGCTGTGATACCTACACAGATCTGGGAAGGTGAGGCCCGGTGTTTAGCACGGGACAGCTGCCTCGCCTGCTCGGATCCAGTCTGGTGGTTCTGTTGGACAGGTCTCTGCAAATCATGGCTCAGATTCAGGCTGTTCCCATCTTACCGTAGCTCCACGTTTCCCACAGTGGAGCAGAGAGACATGGGGGTCTCTCACCCGTCTCGTGTGCTTTGGCCTGGACGTTTCTTCCGTTCAGCCCATTATGGTTCCAGCCTAACCGAGGGAGGTAGGGACAGTAATCTTCCTCTGTGCTCCAGAAGGAGCTGGAATGGGACAGGGTGAAGCACTGACTGTGTCTCCCTCACTGATTTTTTTATAATTTGATAAAAAGATAAGTAACTTTGGTACAGTATTGAGCCAACAAAGATTAGAACCAGAAGTTAATAGAGGCACACAGGGTGGGTTGAGGGGTAGGATTTGCTCATAATTTATAATGCCCATTCTAAAGAGTTCAGCAGGTAAGGGAAATATAAAAACAAAAATCACTAAACCAAAAAAGTTACAATACAGTGAAATTAGTGCACATGAGTATGCAGAGGTCTTATGAGGACTAGGAGGGCAGATTATTTCTACAGCAGTGGGAGGAGGACCAAATAAGGGTGTAAATAAGAAGACGGTGTTTATTCTGTCCACTGTAACCAGCATTGTGATGTGCAGTTAGAATACTCTCATTCACAGTGTAACAGATACCGCTATGCAAAATGTGTAGATACAGAAAAATCCCATGTTCTATGTTCCAGTTAGAAAAGCGCAGAGGACGATTAGTTTAGCAGCCCGGAGATGCCGTCCTTAATCCAGGAGTCTTCTTGGTGCCTCTCTATTTTGCCTTCCTCGGACTGTTGGCTTTCTCCTCAGACTGACTTCTCTCCTGGTCTCACAGTAGCCACAGCAGCTTCCAGCCATGCTCCGAGCACAGCAGTAGGGAAGAAAGTTGGTATTTTGAAGAGCTAATATTCATATGGCTCAGAAACCCAAAACCATTTCACAGTATTCAGCGAAGACCCTCCCATTATGTTTCCCCTGCTCAGCAAAGAAATTACCGTTAATAATTTTTTGGCATATCCTTCCCGGGTTCTCTTAAGCACATAGCAACAAACAGGAATAGATTTTTTGTTTTGTTTTGTTTTCCTTCCTCTTTCATACACGTGGGAGCATATGACGTACACCATTGTACAGCATTCTGTCACATAAGATTTTGTGACTAGTCTTTTTAGTCTTAGAACGTTTTAATGTGTGCCTGTGCAATGATTAATTTAACTAGTCTGTTTGCAGATATGTGTAGTCTCAGTCTTTTTCTATTTTGAAAATATAACAGTGAAAAATTCAAAACATAAAAGACTTCACATGTATCAAGCTGTCTCTCTGAGAATGGAATGACCAGGTCTAAGGCATGCGCATTTGCAGTTTTGGTAGCTTTTGGCAGTTTGTGCTCTGGTGGACTAGAGGCACTTTAGATTTGTGCCAGCAGTTGATGTGAGGGCCTGTTTTCCTAGAGTCTTCCCCAAGGAGAGTTAGGAAACTTTTGTGTCTTACTTCAAGCCAATATCTACACATAGTTTCCTCACATTAACAATAGCTTCCTAACGTTTATGTAGTTATTATAGATAATTATAGTGACCTACGGTTACAAAGAAAGCCTCCTGTGTTTTTGCTAGTACTTTTGTTTGATAATAAATATTTGATACCTTTGAAATTTAACTGATAAAGAGTAATGTCTCACTGCATGCTGCCTGGTACCCTGCTTTTGTGTATGACTGCCTTTTTTATTGAGGACATCTTTCCTTCATTGTCAAATTTGATATGATGGCTTTATCTTACACATTCCTGCCGACTAGCTTGGGTCTTAATGATTTTCTCCTTACTCAGAGAACGATGGTGGTTCTGTGTACTTGTGCTAGCACTATGTTATTTTAGATATTGAGACTTTCAGTTTAATATGTGATAGGGCTAGTATCCTGTCTTCTGTCTTATTTTTAAGAGTTTTGCTTTTTATTTTTTTACATCAACTCTACATTGACGTAATCTGATTCCAAAAAGGGGGAGACAATTCCTTTTTCTTTCCCGTTAGTGTTTTTTCAAGTAAGTTTAATACATTTCTGGTTAAATTTATTTCTGGTTATTTTATTTTATTTTTTTTTTTAGTTGCTGCTTTAAATTCAGGTTTTTATTCCTCCATGCTTTTCATTTGTTTGTATGAAAATTTTTGACACCTGATGTCTGCTATTACTACTATGGCCACTTTCTTAATTCTCTGATTGTTTTTAAGAGTTTTTCTTTTGATTCTCTTATGTTCTCCAGGGATGTGTGTCTGTCCGTGTGTACTTACTTTGACTTATAGGAGAAACAGTTTGTATCACTGACCATGTTATATCAGGAACTGTGAGAGCACAGGGCTGCTGTAAGGCAGCTGCTTTTCAGATTATCTGCATTTTCTGAACTGAAGGTGAGAAAGGAGTCTTACTCTCTGGGTGGCAGAGCATTGACTGAAGCTGCGATTCTGCAAATGGGGTGAAGAGACGTAAGGGTGTTGGCTGGGCAGACTGCAGAGACTGCCTCAGCTCCTCTCCACTGTTCCCTGCGCATCAGGACTCTCGTTTTGAAGTTTCTTCAAGAAACAGAGACGTAAGGTTCTTCGAGTCTTTAACCTCAGTAAGAATCTTATCTCAGAACTCAGGGGTCCTCAAAATGTTCCGTGAGGTGGGAGGGGAGGAACCCCTTTCAGGCTCATTCTATGAGGACAGCATCACCCTAATACCAAAACTGGACAAATACACAACAAAAAATAAAAGTATAGATCAATATCCTTGATGAATATAGGTACAAGTATTTTATCCTTGATAAAATACTTGCAAACCAATTCAGCAATACATTAAAAAGATCATAGTTGGTTTCATTCCAAGGGTGCAAGGGTGGTTCCACATACTTAAATGAATAAATACAATACACCACATAAGTAGGATCCAAGATAAAAATGACATGATCCTCAAAATTGATGTAGGAAAAGCCAACAAAATTCAACATCCTTTCATGAGAATAGTCCTATAGAGACTTGATAAATCCATTGTTTTGTGCTTGTGTAGTTTTGGGTGGTTTGGTTTTGTTGAGTTGTGACACGGTTTTGCTGTGTGGTTCAGGGTGGCCTTGGACTCACTATGGGGAGGTTACCTTCAGACTTGCTGCGGTCCTCCTGCCTCAGCTGTCCAAGTGGCCAGTATCATTCTGATTGGGGAAAATTGGGAAACATTTCCTCTCAAATCAGTAATGAGGCCCACTCTCACCACTCTTATTCAATATAGATTTCAAAGCTTTAGCTAGAGCAGTTCAGCAAAAGAAAAAATAAAAATAAAAAATCAAATTATCCTTGTTTGCAGGTGATATTATTCTATACTTACAGGACCCTAAAGACTCTAAAAAAGACATGGAGAATTGATAAATTTTAAAATGTAGCAGGATATAAAATCAGTTAATAGCTTTACCATATATTAACAATGGGCTCCTGAGTAAGAAATCAGAAAAACAGTTCCATTCACAGTAGCTTCAAATAGAATAACATACCTAGGGATCAATCTAATGAGTGAAGTGAAAAACCCTTTCAATGACAATTTCAGAACACTGAAGAAAGAAATTAAAGGTGGAAGGACCTCCCATATTTATGGTTTGGCAGAAATAATAAAAGGGCTATTATTGCCAAGAGCAATCTACAAATTCAGTGCACCCCTCATCCAAATACCAGTGACTTGTTTTCATAGAACTAGATTTTAAAAATCCTGAAACACAGGATTTAGAGACTTAGAATAGGTAAAGAAATCTTAAGCAGAAAGAACAAGATTGGGGATATTGCAACACCTAATTGCAAATTATACTACAAAGCTCTAGTAACAAAACAGCATGGTACTGGCACAAAAATAGACATGTAGACTAGTAAGACTTCACAGAAAGTGGAAAAATACACTTACACCTATAGCCATCCAATTCCAGACAAAGGAGCTAACTTTATTGGAGAAAACACAGCCTGTTTAACAAATGCTTCTGGGAAAACTGAATACTTGCTGAAGATTGAAATCAGATCCCTGTCTCTCACTGTACAAAAGCAAATTCAGTATGGATCAAAGACCTAGACATAAGGCCCAAAACTTTGAGACTGCTAAAAGAAAACATAGGGGAAACACTTGAAGTCATAGGCTCAGGAAAAAGCTTTCGCAATAGGCCTCCAACCGCATAGGATATAATCTGAAGAACCAACAAATGAGAGTCCATCAAGTTGAAAAGTTTCGGCATAGAAAGGGCAATAGCTAAGAGTGAAAAAAAGCATAGGAATGGAAGAAAAATCTTGCCAGATACTCTGCCATCAGAGGGCTAATGTCTACAATAGCATAAAGAACTAAAACAGCGTCAGAAATCAAGTAATAAATGAACAAATGAATGAATGTTTATTGGAAGTAGTACAAATGGTTAATAAGTGTATGAAAAAATACTCAACACCTTCAGCCATTCAGGAAATGTGAATCACAGCCATCTCAGCCCATTCAGCATGACTACCAATAAAAATACAGGTTGAGTGAAATAAGCCAAATTCAGAAAGGCAAATAGCGCATATTCTCCCTAGTATATGGGATCTAAAAAGTGACAAGGGCCGGGGGTGATGGCGCACAGCTGTAATCGCACTGCTCAGAAGGCTGAGGCAGGGGGTTGTCACACGTTCAAGGCCAGGCTGAGCTGCACAGTGTGAGACCCTGTCTGGAACAAAAGCACAAAACAAAGTGAAACCCCAAGAAAGTAGAAAAGAGACTATTACTAGAACCGAGGAAGGGAATAAAAGAGTGGGAAAATGGGGGGAGGGCCAGGTATTAGGAGGGCAGTGTGAGGTGAAAATGGTTGAAGCCTGTTGTGTGTGTGTAGGATCCTGCCAGAATGAAACCCATTCATCTGTCTAAGCAGTAAAATAAGAGTGAGGAGGGAAGGACCTTCGTCCCCTGCTACTTCCATTCGTGAAATCCCAGAGAAGTGGTAGCTGGCTCTCTGCCTTTTAGATTATTTTGTTTAGGTTCAAGCGCAATCTAGATCATTGCTTGTCATCTCTGATTCACCTTTTAAAGAAGCTGCGATATTTACACCTACCCCTTGGCTTCCTGGAGAGGTAGAGAAGTACTTTGAAAGTACGAACTGCTTTTAACAGCGTCATATGTGTACAGACTCACAGAGCTGCTTTCTCCTGCAGTCTGTATGTTCTTGTTTAATTCCATTCTGAGATATAATAGCTTCTGACCTTGTCTCTACATTCTCTAGGAAGGTAACTGGTTAATTTAGTGCAAGGATGAATAGTATAACGAGGAGTATTTGAGTAGGGCCTGACTTGAAAAATCTGGTATGTGTATTGTCTTGCTTTCTATATTAACCAGTGGTCTGATACTCATTTTATGATGCGTGCAGTGACCATATTTTCTTGGAAGAGTAACTGGGTGTGCCACAGGACAAAGTATTGTTTGACTCTTAGATTGCTCCCTTCCTCCCCAGTGCTGGAGGGCACACCCAGGGCCTTGAATGTGCCAGCCAAGCGCTGTATCACTGAACTGCATCCCCAACTCCATGACTCTTAATGATGGAGCGACCAGTTCCGTTGAGGTTGTCAAGCCAAAAATGTTTATGCTTTGAGATATCGCAGAGATTTATGAGAACTGGTAGAATATTTGTTTTTGAAGACTACTTCAAAATATGAATTTCTTTTTAGAGTTGCGCATTATATGGTAAAAAGTCAAAGTGTAAAAAGAAAAGAGTGATCGATGAAAATCAGGTTCCCTCCTGTTTTTAACCTGCAGTTTGTTTCCCATTTCCTCCCTGGAGGCAGCCACTTTTCAGTCATCTGTGTACCATTTCAGAAAGATTCTGCACATATACAAAGGTACACACACCTTCAGTCTCTCCCCACTTTTTAATTTTTTAATATGAGTTATCATGTAACATTCATGAATTCCTTGTGCATTATCTGTTTTGCTGGGCAGTATACCTTGGGATAATATGAAGCAAAATGTTTCAAATATTTCTCTTAAATATCTTGCAGCTGCTTCAGAAATTGGCAAAGTAGCCATGAAGTTTTTAGGTGATATTTGCGAGAGTGGATATGGCCTTCAGGGATCTGTAGTCATTTATTGTGGGTTATTTTTTTTCCCATGGGATGGAAGAGAGCTTTATTATCAGGCTGACTTCCAGAGATACTAAGTATAAGGAGAGATTATCTATTTGGATGATTGATCAAGCAAATGAAACCAAAGCTCCTTAGCTCTGAACAAATATTAGTCATTCAACTCTGTGTCATTGATCAGGTCAACACAGGTGTCTAGTTGTTGCCAGGGGGTTTGAAGAAAGCGTGGTCTGCCCAAAAGTGGGAGCTGCAGCAACCTGGAGGTTTTTGTACTTAGAAGATTTTAAAAGCCAGACAACAAAGAAATATTCAATGAAGAAAATTCAAAAGAGTCTATTCACTGTGGTCCTTTAAATAACACGAACTGTATGGAACAGGTCAAGTGAGACTCTCTACTGAAAGCCACGAAGCATATTTCACCTGACCGTCCCTTGACAAAGATGACGCTGAGTACAGGGAAGAGAGAGTCCTTTCAATAGAAGGCGTTAACTTCGTGTTTATGTGGAAAAAATGCATCTCGGCCCCTGCTGTCACCCTGCATTAAAAAAGTCAACTCCAAAAAGATTGTAGACCTAAATATGAAAGGCTAAACAGGAGTACATTTAGGAGAAAACATAAGGGAATGTCGTTATGGCCTTGGGGTAGGCAAAGATTTCTTAAAACAAGTCTCTGCATGCACCTTACCCTAAGGCAAAACAGGAGGAGCTGGACTTTGTTAAAATCAGAAATTCTGTTTGCCAAAGATGCCACAGATAGGAAAGGACATATCCAGGATAGACGAAGAACCCCTATACCGAGCAGACAGCTTGTTAGAAAAAGAAAATGGCACAAAACTTGAATTTGGGTTTTTTAAAAGAGAAGTCCAGTGCGGGTGAGGCCCGAAAAGGGCTTCCGCTTCACTGGTCATCAACGGATTGTGAACATAAGCCGTGAGGTCATGCCGTTAGAGCTAGAGCTGTAAAAATGACAGTCAGTGTGCTGGGGTGAGAAGCAGCGTATGGCTCCTGTGCTGCCGAACACCGTGCGCGCTCTGTAGAAAACCATCTACATGCACCGCAACAGAACTGTGCTGCAGACACAGAGCAGCATGCTGGTAGCAGTGCTGCTCTCAGTAACCCCTCCTGGGAAGACCCACTGGCCTCTGTGGTAGAAGAGCTAAGCACGCAGTGGCGTAGTCTGCACCCTGCACTGGGGTGTCTCACAAGCATCCGCTGGGAAAATCTAAGGGAAAAATAAAGGGTAGGTGACAGGAAGTAGCTATTTTTCAAACAAGGGGACCACGATTTGGAGAGAGCAGGGAGGGGAAAGAGGACAAAAATAATACCGATGTGTTGTGGACACGTGCAGACTCCCCACAATAAACACAATCATGACGTACTGCAGATGTGCACTAATAAAAATGCACAAATACTGTGTGATGCCATTCGGTAAAGGTAATCGTTATGAAAGCATTTCCCTTTGAGGAAGTAGTGAGAAAAAGGGGGGCCCAGGGGCTCCTCATGTGCTAGTAATGATCTGTGACTTGCTCTGGGTAGTGGTTAACTGGGGATACTTGCTTTAAAGGTTATCTTCAGGCTGTGTGGCTTTGCTTTTTGTATGTTCTACTTGAATTAAAAGCATATATGTACCTATTTGTTCTTACTTTTTGTACTAACATGTGTACAAGTATATATACTACATATATCTAAGTATATCGCAATGTGTGTTTATACTCGTGTACAAATATGTGCGTGCACTTCTGTAGTACATGAGCATATATAACATATGTGTACGTGTAATGTAATATATGTGTACGTGTAATGATGTGCATACAGGCATACGTACTTGTAAGTACGCTTACACCTGCATACACATTTCATATGTGTACACGTAACTCTGAGAGCTATACCCGGGACTGACCACAAGATGGGGATAGGAGTCAGTAGAAGACTCAGAGCCTCCCAGTTGCTAGATCGGAAGAGCTGTGGTTTTCTGCCCGGAAAGCATGGAGAGACTGTTACGAGTCATCATGCTTCCTGAATATAGGAGAGGAATTATATTCCCAGATCTCTTTAATTTTTAACTAGCTCCAAACTTGTTGTTCTTTTTGTCCTCTTTCATAACTCCGAGCACAGTGACCCTCCCAGTCTGTTCATTCTTGTTTTTTTCTTCCATCTTTTCTTTCATAAAACTTTCATATCTTGTTTTTCCATTGCTCGTTCCCCATGAAAAAAATTTGCTTGACTTTTAGCAGTTTTTTATTTCACTTTTTATTTTCTATTCTTGATTTTAAATTGAGTGTTTTTTTTTTTTCGTCTTTTTAAACAGGATCTCACTATGCAGTTCAGGCTGGCCATGAACTTACTGTGTAGCCCAGGCTGGCCTCAAATGTGCAGCGATCCTCCTGCCTCAGCCTCCCGAGTGCTGGGATTACAGGCGTGAGCCACCACACCTGGCTTGAGTTGTACTTTTGATACATCTTTAATAGTTTTTACTTGAGTTGTCATTCACTTATTACAATGTGTCACTTCCTTTTAAGGGTCTTCATTCCTGTTATCGTCCATTCCCTGTCCTCTTCTTGGGTCATGAAGAAATGATTTTTCCTTAGTTGGATTTGAATTAAATGATCAACATGATCCGTGCTCATTCTAATAAGGCAAAGCGTTCTTTCCTGTAATCACAAGTTAATGTTCTCTTCCTTCCCTGCCCTCCTCTTGCGCTTCTCCCTAAAGGAACTGGTGCTACATTAGGAGGGTTTCCTTGCTCATATTTATCAGAGCTTACACAAATGTTTCCAAATATGGTGACATAAATGTGAGTTTTCCTTTCTCCTTTGTGAAAACAGAGTTGTATTATATGTATTTCTTTATGATTTTTGCCATTTAAAATTGGAAATTCCTTCCAATCAGTAGATGTAAAAGATACTTTTCAATGGCTCATATTCTCCAAAATACAGGTGTAGTCATTCGATGGTCGTCAGGTGGTTTTGTCCTTGGCCATTCCACACGATGCCGTGTTATCTATCCGCAAGGACTGTGTTCTCTTTTCTAAGACGGGGTCTTCACGGTGGGGGTACTGCGACTAAAGGTGCAGGTGTTCAAAATTTAACAGGAACTGAGCGGAGGACATGGCTCAGAGATAGAGAACTTAGGCGGCGCTTGGAAGGCCCTAGGTTCAGGCCCCATTACCACAAAAAGCGATACAAACGGAGGATTTAGCAGGGACTGGCATGTCTGTCTGCTAGGAATTCCAGAACTGCGCATCCTTTCAGGGGTGTGTGGCAGAGCGTACCTTGTCACCTCAGCCGTCAGCCGGTGTCACACGCTGTGACCCTGGGTTTTGGTTAGTCTATAGGTGCAAAGTGGTGTCTCTTTTGAATTTGAGTCCTTAAGTCTTAGTGACTTTGGGTTTGGAAAGTAAACGGGTTCCCTATGCCTGCATGTACTCTTCTAAATAATAAAAGTAATTTGAAAATGGGAAGAAGAGGTAAGTTCCAATCCATTAATGAACAGGAAGAAAGCCGGTACCTGTACCCACTATGTTTTAGTTAGTTGTTTGTTTGTTTTTGTGGGGTGCTTTCTTGTGACAGGGCTTGCTGAGTAGCCCAGGCTGGACTCGAACCTGTGGCACTCCAGTAGCCTCAACCTCCTGAGTGCAGGAATTATAGCTGTGTGCCACTGTGTCTGGCTGTGTTGATTTTTAAACATTGCGTAACATTTCCAACTTGCTCTTTTTCTAAACTTTAAAAAAAAATTTTAAAACATTATTTGTTTGCTAAAAGTAAGGGTTTTCCATTGCCCCCTCCTCTTCTGTTTACCGAGCTTGTTAAGGTACCTTTGTGATTTCACTTGACCTTTATAATCATCTTCAGAGGGGACTGAATCCT
Source organism: Hydrochoerus hydrochaeris (assembly GCA_004027455.1). Classification (NCBI taxonomy): domain Eukaryota; kingdom Metazoa; phylum Chordata; class Mammalia; order Rodentia; family Hydrochaeridae; genus Hydrochoerus; species Hydrochoerus hydrochaeris. The sequence goes on along the minus strand of PVLA01008490.1, from coordinate 27,313 downwards.
AGAGCAGTCATTGTGCCCATGGTGAAGGCTGTACCGTCACCAAGAGAGAGAATGAAAGCTCAGATCTCTTTATCTTTTGCTCTGAGTTTTGCCCCCCAGGCTTGTCTCTGGGTTTTGGTTTCTCACCACCACAGTTCTTTTCAGGAGCCCACATCTGTCCATTTCTCACTGGCTTCGAGTGCTTTGTGGTTGTTCCCTCTGTGGGGAATATTATCCTCCATTGGGTATCCAGACAGCAGATTGCTAACTTTTTCTGTTTTTTGAAGGTAGTAGAAATACGACAGAACAAGACAGAACAAAGCCAACTGAGACGGTGCAGTGAATTTGGTACAGAACTTCACAGCAGGTCACCGGGATAACAGCAATAGGTACCATAGAATATCTCATCATCTTCACAATAGTTGTCTAGCCATTTAGGTAGAGCAAAATCAGACCAAAGACAGAACATTATAAAACCAATCAAAAGAGAATATTGAATAGAGTCAGGCAATTAATATAATGAAACAAAACTGAAAACAATATTTGCTTTCAAACAGAAGATAGAGGAGATCCCCCCATATTTGCTATATTGCATACAGTCATCCTGCCAAGAGATGCTCAGACCTCTGTCCCCAGGTGCTAACTGGGGGGTGGATGGGTTGGGGAGGGGTTGGGATGTTTGATTCCAAGCCTGCGCACCGGTAGGCTCACAGGAGACACTACTGGGTCTCCTCCTGGCTCATGCCGGCGGGTGAATTGCTTCTTTGTGCAGCTGCCTGGGTTCCACCACAGCCATAGTCAGATCTCAGAGGCCCCTTACTGGTTCTCCAGGCTCACGCTGGAGGAAGGCGCTTACCAAGAGAGCCAGCAAATTGCTACTTTGTGCAGCTGCCTGGGTTCCACTATGGCTGTCACTAACTTTGTATTGTGTGATTTGAGTAGGAGAAGCAAAGGCTTAGCATTAGAAAACCTTGGTTTGAGTTTTGACTTTATATTCTGTAAATGAAGAGAATCATTGCTCTTCTAATTACTGTGAAATTCAAATTAGACCAGTATCTGCAAATGCCCTTTGTCACCGGAAATTGTGCTATAACTTGAACGAACACATGTCATCACTCAGCAGAGGGAGAAACAGAAATCGAATGCCTTTTGGTGAATTATCTATTTTGCATAATATAATCAGAAGACAATTTATAATGGTAACTAATGAAGTGCAGAATTGGGTAGCATGGGCCATAAGTGGCCTAGATTAGAAAAGGGATAAATTCATATGACAGAGAGGGGATTGAGAGGACAGTGGAAGACATGAGATGAGGTGGCCCTGTTTGAGTAGAATTTGTGCACCTGGCACTTTTCCTTTTGTTGTGTACTTTCTCGACTCCTTTTTCTAGACCAGTTGTTTCCAAGATAGTCTGCACAGTGGCTTCCAGCTGGTCGCATAAAAGTCTGTTTGAGGGAGCTTGCAGATTTTTGCATCTTGCCTCTAGAGATTATAGGATGCCATGTTTAAAATTATGGGCACCCATCTTAATAATTTGCGTTTTTAGATATGAACTAGATGAATTAGTGTAATAAGACACAAGGTCACCGAGGAAATGACAGTGACATAGGCAGTCCTTGGCATGGATGTGTCTTTATATGCACTCAATGGCCCCCCTAAACAGTCTTTTAATGCTTTTTTTTTTTTTTTTGAGACAGGGTCTCACTTTGTATTTCAGGCTGGCCTTAAACTCACTATGTAGTCCAGGCTCGCCTTGAACTTGTGATCCTCATGCCTCAGCTGCCTTGGTGCTGGGATTACAGGCATATGCCACTATATCTGGTGAATTTGTGTTTTTGTACATTAGTCAACAAATAGATTTTTATTACTTTTGCCTCATTTCTGTGGCTAGAACCTATGTCAAATGTTTAATAAAAGTGTAAAAGCGGGAAAAATAAAAATAAAATAAGAAAGGAACCAAATATTGTTAAATAAGATGGAAATAGTGTTGGGACAAAGTTGGAAATCATTAGAGATGCCAAATGCCTCAGTGCCAGAAATCCAAACTGTTCCCTTCAGTTGGACAGTCTTTTGCATTTGTCCTTTTACCGGTTGATTGCGGAGAAGTGACAGAGAAGTGAGAGTAGAGTTTAGAAGGTCTGGATCCAGGAGCAGAAAATCCCGCATGCTGTGTGAGCAGATGGTTGACTTTGGTACACTACATGTAAAACAAGAGTACAGAACTGCTTGCAGTGCATTGTTGTAGAGGAGCTTCATCCGCTAACCAGCAGATGGCGCTCAGTCACTGGTAAGCTGGCGGCAGCCAAGTCTGCTCCCTGTGGAATTCTTGGTGTTTTCGTGTATTGTTCCTTCTTGAAACCTGTTCTACTTATGAGGTACCCATGGCAATTGAAAACGTAAGGTAAAGAACACTACTTTTTGGCTGCTGGATTTTGGATTGCCTGGGTGGCTCAGGAAGAATACTGTGGAATTTGGATTGGAAGCTGAAATAATGACTCCTGGTGGCCTTTTCCACCTTGCATTTTTATTCTTCACTGAACTGTTTTATTAAGGTTTTCACTAACATTAAAACTTTTTATTAAGAAGATGGATGGGGTACAGAAGAGCAGGATGGACTACTGGCTTGAAAGAAGTTAAAAGTTTAGTAAATGTGGCTCCAAATGTCCATGTGTCAGTAGATCATGGTTCGAAGGATCGATTTTACATTGATATCATTAGCTATTCTAATTGAAGTTTGAAAGATAATGAAAAATTTTTATTTTTCTAAATTTTGTCAGTTTCTCCAAGTTGGCCAGATAAATTTGCCCAGCGATGCATGGAAGACAAATGGCATTTGTTTAAAATTAGAAAAATATTTAATTGTGGTAGGTTTTGAGGGTTCTGTGGTGAAATTTCCTGGAATGATAGGTAAGGAAGATATTTTCCTTAAGCTCTTATATGTTTTGGACTAATAGAGATTTTTAATTCAAACTAATAATGAGAATATTTTGAGAATTTATTTTGCGTTAGTGTTTTGTTTTTATTTTATCTGAAAGGTATCAGCTTTCTGAGTTCTGCTATTTATGTCTCCCTGTTCTCATCCAAGCCCCCTAAAAAGTGCTCAGTAATTTATTTGTTTTATAGATGGATAGAAGGGTGGGTGGGATTCTGAAACACAATACTGTAGGATGGCGATTGTATTGGAAGATGTTAATAGTCTATGAATATGGCTACACGTATACGTTCACCCATAGGTTGAGATTTTGTTTTGTTTTGTTTTGTCTTTTGTTTTACACCGGATCTTGCTGTGTAGTTCAGGCTGGGCTTGAGTTTACTGTGTAGCCCCGGTTGGCTTCGAACTCACAGTGATCCTCCTGCCTCAGTCCCCCAAGTGCTGGAATTTCAAGTGTGTTCCACCACGCCTGGCCATAGATGGGGGTTTTGAAGGAGTGGTGCCTTCTGGGATTGTTTTTAGGAGCTGCATTGAGGGCCTGAAGGTAGTGAGAAGTGTCCTTTCCCTAAGGTGTATCAGTTCCTCAGCTGCACCAGGTCTGGAAGTCTTTATCCCTGTACCCACTCTGCTTCCCAACACTCGTGAGCTTCCCTCCGAATTGGTGTGCGGTTGTTCCTTCCTCTGTGTGCCTGCTGTCACCTCCCTTGTCAGACCTTGTCCAGGCCCCGCTGCTGCCCACCGCGTTACCATACGGCCTCTTGGTCTGCCTCCTCGTTACAGCTGCTCTGTGTTGTAACCCAGTGTACGTATTGTTGCCAGATTTTATCTCCGAAGAACTGTTGTCAAAGGATCTGTTCTCAGTTGAAATGAGCCTCGGTGCATCTTTATAGTCAGAGAGTGAAATTCGCAGTTTTGAGGGTGGAATCACCCTTCCGCACCTTCGTGGCGCTTGCACATCTATAGACAGGACCAGCCATGAATCTTTGTGGCTCAATTCTGTGACCTCCTAGAAATAGCCCTGCTCATCCTAACGGCCAGCCTGCCTGGGTCTGTGAACACTCAGACCCTGATAGTTTTCTCAGACAAAACAAACATCTCATACAGTCACTCTGACATCTTTCTGAAATGCTAAGAAAAGCTGCCTCTTGGAATTCACTGGCTTTTCAGTTCTGTATTCAGTTAATACAGTTGAATACAATTCCCTACTAACTCAAACAACTTAGACTTCATTTGTCAGCAGAGAGACATATGCCCCCCGTATTATTATAATTTAATTATGTACACTGTTTTCTTTTGGAGATAAAAATGCAATCGTTTTATATGCTTAGAAGTGACTATGAAACCTTTGGGTAAAATCTAGGCAAGACATACTAACATACTTATTATGGCATGTGTTTGATTAGTTCTATTTATTCTATCTTGAGGATAGAACTATAAAGATATGAATTATTGGTGTGGGTTTTTTTAAATAGGCAGGCACAGAGGGATAGGCCTGTATTCCCAGCCACTTAGGAGGCTGAGGCAGGAGAGCCGTTTGAGGCCAGCATGGGTAACACAGTGAGACCCCACCTCAAGAAAGGCAAAAGCTTTGGTGTAGCTCAGTGGTGTAGCGCTTGCCTAGCATGTGTGAGTTCCTGGATTTGTTCCTCTACATAACACTCACCCCCACACACACCCAAAAAGAGAAAAACGAGCTAAACTCCGCATGGTAATTAGGACTTCCTCTCTTCAGCTTAGCTCTGCAAAGCTTGCTTATCATTCCTAAGGTGAAGTGGAGCTATAAGGTACTTTACCAACAGAATTCTTTTAGGGTAATTCTCTCCATCTGCTTGAACAACATCAGCTTTTGCTGTTAAAGTCTTCAAGGTAGTTAGCAACTGATGGAAGTTTTTTCTTTTTGTTTAATCTCTCAAAATAAAATGTTAACTACGTCTCTCTGGCTTAAAACCCTTAGTGGTTCTCCCAGTTTTGTTTCGTAAACACTTCCCGCCCGAATGCTGCTTCTCTGGCATATTCAGAGGCTGGCTCTGTGTTTTTGGTGCCGGGGGTATAAACGTGGCTGTCATGTGGCTTCTCTCCTCGCAGAGCTCATAATTCAGGCAGGGAGACAGATGAGTAAATAACGAACTGCAATCCTGCTTGATAAATGCCACGTTCGAGGTTGTGCACGAAGCGCCGTGGGAGCACCAGCCAGTGATTGATTTGAGGGAAGGGCTGGGCTGGGGATCAGGAAGGGCTAAGCAGCAGAAGTGGCATTTGAGTGGAGCCTTAGGGAATGAAAAGAATTTTGGCAGATGGACAAAGGGGTGGGGGTGGGGACACTTCAGACTCATGCAAAAACATGAGAGCGCGAAAGTTTGTGCCTTTGTCTGAGTGGTGGTGAGCAGCGTAGAGCTACAGGAGAGGCAGGGGTGGCAGGGGGCGTGGTGGGCAATGGCGTCGCATGGATCACGGGCCATCGTGTAAAGATGCTGCTTAATCTGTAGCTTCTTGGAGCCACAGATATTTTGAAATAGGGAAATGACCTGGTGAGATCTCTGAGAGAGAGAGTTCTGGCATCAGCATGTAAGATGATGTGGACAAAGGTGACTGGACCAAGGAGACCAGTCGGAAAACCATTGCCAGGACGGCACAGAAGATGAGGGTCTCGGTTGGCCAGGACTGTTCCAGCGGGGCTGGAGGTGACAGATGTGGGCTGGGGAAGTGTCTCCGAGGGAAGCCACGCTCACGGAAGGGGCGTGAGCGAGAGGAGACAGAAACATGCGTGGGTGACTTACCAAAATAGAAAGCATGGGAGAAGAAAAAGCCTTTGCAGTGAGAGTAGTGAGTTTGCCTTTGGACGAGTTGAGTCTGGAGGAGCAGGAGCTGGCGATCACTATGCAGAGGTGCAGTGCAGACAGAGCGCCAGGAGGAGGCCGTCGGAGGAGAGGGGTTGGTGCATCCTCAGCATGGTGATTTTCGAGCAGAGTAAGGGGCTGAGGACGCACCGCGTCTGCATCTCTATGTGGGGGCCTCCTCCTAGCTCTCCACGCGCTGTTTCTCCTCCTACCCCTGATTCCCACAGCCTCTCTAGGTGCCGCTGTGTACCGATAAGCATCACTCCAAATGTTAAGTTGAGCATAAAAGCTAATGAAGGGAAAATGGCCTGCATATAGGGGACACCTGTGATCTTAATGTCACCTTGCTTAGTAGAGAAGTGCATCCATTGCTAGATTTTTCCAGTAGATTTGGAACATCAGCAAAATAGAAAACCCAAAACGGGGTGGGAGGCAAGTTCAGCGTTAAAAATTAGACCTTTCTATGCATTTCCAGTGTTGTATTTAGTAGTAATATTAAACTGTGCCTATGTTGTCACTTTTATTCTAGTTTAAAATATTTCACACACTGACATGGCTGAAATCCTAGTGTGTCAGTTTTTTGAAATTGCTAACATTTTTTTTTACATTTGAGGCTGAGGATGTAGCTCATTGGTAGGGCACTTGCCCAGCATGCTCAAGGCCTTGGGTTCAATCTCTAGCACCACTAAGAAAAAGACTCACGTTTGTTTTTTTCCCCTTAAATATTAATTTTTGTGTGTATGTGAAAGATTGAGCTCATGAATTATGCTGAGTAGATGGCTTTTTGAATGGCTGGCTGGCTGGATTAAATTGCTATCACTAAGCTACACTTCCAGTCCATCGGTACTAATTTTTAAAAGTGTGTTCTAAGTGGCACAGCAGCCAGCCGCAGGACATGCCAACCCCAACTTTGAGGACCAGTCTGGCTAGCTGCAGTATGGATGCTCACAGCTGGTCATGATGCCCCTTTGAGGTGACTTTATAGTGCCCCTGATCCAGGATTTTGCAGGGAGCCATGATGGAATTCCTTGTGATTTCTGTTTCTGCCAATGGAAGTTGGCATTGTGAGATGGTTTAAAAGCTAAGAGGTTTGCTCTGATTGCAAATTTGCCTTTTTTTCCCCTTCCTTTTCTCATTGCTTTTCCCTCTATCTTCAAAGCTAGGTAAAATCGAATGATTATTATATGGGATAAATTCAGAATCTTGACATCTTAAATTCTTGGGACCAGTCATGGAAAGTAAGGCTTTAAAGAGCACATCTGTCCTTTCGATAAATTGGAAGGAAACCACACTTCCGTTTGCCACGTGAATTGGTGCACTTGGATGAGGCAGACCGACTCCATCTAAGCAATCACAGCTTCTTCTAGTTTGGCCTGGGTTTGTTTCTTGATACATATTACATTCTTTTATTGGATACAGAGTGCTGAACTAAAAATGAAATCCATATAACTATTTTAGATATTAGACAGTGATTCTCTAGTGCCTCTTCTGTATGTAATGCAGTCATTGATATAATGATGATGTATTGGATGATTATTTTTTTCCCAGGTACTACTGTCATGTACCCCACTTCTCACACCAGAATAAACACAGCACCTGTAACTGGAATCTGTGACTTGTCAGGACAGAGATTGTGGTCTGTTTTGTCTATTGTTTGGTTTCTCTTTATCCCATTGATTAGAATATTAGGACAGTGCCTACAACCTAATTGTACTGAGTAGATTTTTTTTTAAATGAATGGATGGTACATTTAATCCCCCAGGAACCCTCCGAATTTTCTTACTAGTCGTCTGTTTCTTGGAGGGTGATATGCTGCCAGCTGTTTACTTCATATTGGGGAACAGTGGAATACAGCAAAGGGTGCATTTCAGTTTGCACTTTATATTCTAGTGGGCAGGAAGCTTATCTCCCTGGAAGGTTAAGTAGGGCAGCAGCTACTTCGAGGCGGTAGGAGAGACTGACAGAAGAATCATAACCAATGAAGAAATGAGTGAGTTGGAGAAATCCCATGGAGCCGTGCCTGCACATAGCTATTACTTAGCCTCTGGTAACTATTCCTGTTAGCATGAGGACCGTAGCATCACTGTTACCTTCATCTTTGTACAGCTCATGAGAGCTATAAAATGAATGTTCATTTCTGTGTTGAAGTTATCAAATGGTTTCCTAGAAGACATGGCCCTTCCAGGTTGGACAGAATGTGGACAGGTTAGGGCAGGAGAGGAGGGACCTGAGAAGAAGAGAATCCCATAAGCAGGGGGTGAGGTGTTTCCTGGACAACAAGGTCAGTATGTCTGGTGCAAAAGGGGCACATATTAGGAGTAAGATTAAGATTGATAATTCGAATGTGTCGATTGTGTTGTGAGTGCTACATTATGTTCACAAAATTGGACTTGAAATTGTATGTGTTTCTGTCTGTGAGAAATCAAATAGCCTTTAAAAATGTATTTTTATTAGCTCCTATTAGTTTTATGAAATACTGGGTTTCAGTGTGGTATTTTCATACAAGCATGGAACATTTTGAACCAGGTGCTCTTTAATGAGAAATTATTTGGCCTTTTCTTTATGCTGTAATTTATAACCACGGCATTATATCTTCTCCAGAAATAATATCTGTGCCTTTGCTGTCACACAACCGGTGAGGCAAACTTTGAATGAAAAGTCTCCTTCCAGTGGGCTTTGTGCTTTTGGAATTTAAAGAGCCGCATTCACCTACCTCTTATGTGATTATCGAATCAAATATATCATGGAGGATTAGTCCGAGTTCTGTGTTCTGCCATCATCTCTTTCACAGGCTGCGGCCCTCGAGGCCTAGGTTTGTACTAGTCAACCTTGTAGCCCTTACAGCACCACACACAGTTCCTGGCGTAAACTAAAGGTGCAATAAATTGTGCAAATTGAGTTTTCAAAGCATGTGAGGCCACCCATCCCAGCACTTGTGGGAAAAATTTGCAGCCAAGCTGTAGTTTTTGAGTTGTATAATGCATTCTGTGTTGTTGTAGGTCCAGTCTGATGCGGGAAGAGGCCAAGCGAGGAGCCCCCAACCCTTGGCTCTTTGAGGAGCCTGAGGAGACCCGAGGCTTGGGATTTGACGAACTCCGGCAACAGCAGCAGAAAATTATCCAAGGTACTAATGGCCGGTGGCCGGGCTCAGAAGCCTGCCAGACTGTCTCCATGGCTTCTTCTGTTTCTTATCCCGAGAGCAAATTGCAGGGAGAAACCATTGGTTGGGTTGGGGTTTTTTTTTTTTTTTGGTTTTGTTTTTATTTTTACTTTTTTGAGACAAAGTCTCTCTCTGTAGTTCAGGCTGCCCTTGAACTCACTACAGAGCCCTGGCTGGCCTCAGGCTTGCAGTGATTCTCCTACCTCAGCCTCCTGAGTGCTGGAGTTACAGGCGTGCACCACTATGCGTGCTGTTGGTCTTTTTTTTTTTTTAATTTTTTAAAAATTTTATTTAAAGAGAAAAAAAGCAAAACAGAAAAAAAGGGAAGAAACAATACAGATTTTGAAGGAAAAGAAAAAAAATAAACAGTAAGAAATCACTAGTTGATAAGTTACATATGGTCTTCTAGATATAGTTGTACAAAATTAAAGCATACAAGGTGGACATTCAAACAGTGAGGCTGGGAACAGTTCCATTCAGTGATGCAACAAAAACCCAGCAACATGGTCATCAATCCTACACACTTAAACATACATGCAGTTATATCCTTTAGAGCGCTTTCTTTTACTCCTTTTGCTTTTCAAGTCCATTATCTGTTTAGTTATATCATGTTTCAGCTTGCTCAATACCTTACTGATCTGTTTTGTTGTTACTTACTTTTTATTTTTTATTTATTTTAATTTTTTATTATTAGCAAAATACAACAGAACAAGACGGAACAAAGCCAACTGAAAGAAATTGGTACAGAAACCCTCAACAGGTTACTGGCATAACAGTAATAGGTACCATAGTATGTCCCATTACCTTCACAACAGTTGTTCTTTCAATAAGGTAAAGCCAAATCAAAGGAAATACAGGCCATTCTAGAACTTAACAAAACAGAACATTGAATAGAGGGTATCATTAATCAGAACAAAACAGTGATAACAATATTTGCCTTCGAAGAGATGGTAGAAGGAAATCCCCCCTATTTACTACATTGCATATGGTCAGCCTCTCAAGAGATGTTTAGATCTCTGGCTCACTTGCTAACAGCGGGGTGGTAGTGGTGGGTTGATTCTTAGCCCATGCGCCAGTAGGCTCCTGAGAGCTGCTGAGTGATTCTTCTCCTGCCTCATGCCAGGGGTGCTTACCGAGAGGGCGGTCAGAGCTCTGGGGCTGCTGGTTCTCCTCCCAGCTCAGGCCAGAGGCCCCTACTGGGAGGGCGGGCAGACTGCCTTTGTGTGCTGCACCCTGAGTCCCTTCATTGCTGTTGGTCTTTTAAAGCCGTTGGTATTTTTGTGCCTCAGAATATCTGAGGAATAGACAGTTCACTGCCTCTTTTCTTGGAAGCTGATAGAAGTAGTGATTTTCCAATGGCGAGAGTAGAGAGAAGAGATCTGAGTTTGATAGGTCCTGGTGAACTTGATGCATGTGCCCTTGATTTGTCTCCAAACACACAACAGCATAAGTAAAATGAGTCATTTGGGCTTTTACCTTCAAGTTCATCCTGCCCGTGAGCTTTTAAACCTGCCAATTAGTTTTAAACTTCTATTCATATTTTTAAATTTCAGAAGTAATGCATATTTGGTATATGAAGTTGAAACAGTATAGGAATAGATATAGGAGCCAGGGATTTAGCTCAGTGGCATAAGCACCTGCCTGGCAAGTGCAAGGTTGTGAGTTCGATCCTTGGTATCAAAAAAAGAAAAAGATGAACAGCTCTCTATATTGTTCCTCTGATCTCAAACTGAATGGATTCACATACATTTCCTTAGACTTTATATATATATACACACACACACATACATACATGTGTGTGAGTATGTGTGTATGTATGGTGTCATTAAAATGTATGGCAGGGGCTGGGGATTTAGCTCAGCGGCATAAGTGCCTGCCTTGTAAGCACGCGGTCGTGAGTTCAATTCCCGGTACCAATAAAAAAAAAATGTATGGCAATATTTAAATTAAAGGATTTATACAGTAAATGAAACACTGTCCTTTACCCCACTCAGAGGTTTCCCCTCACTGTGAACACACTTGTCTCATCATGCTTGCTGCTTTCTGAAGCAGTCCTAAAAGTCCTCTTGCATGAGAGTGTCTTTGTGACCAGAAATAGAGTGAACGCTGCTCCCAAGTGTTGTCCAGTGGGAAAGTAGACTCACAGAAGCGTACGGTGTGTCCACGTCCACTTTGTTTAGTGGATCTGAGAGCGTGTGACTCCTGGCCCTTCCCCAAGGTCAAGTGGAAGGTCAACATTTTGAATCAGTTCAAGACACTGAGGCGGCCACAAAAGCCTAACTAAAGGCTCGAAAGAGAGAGGACAATAGAACAAAAGAGGACAATAGAACAATAGAAGAGAATGCGCGCGCTCAAAGCAGAGGGGAGAATTTGGAGTGAAGGTAATGGCCATGTGTTTTTTACTGAAAACAACGTTTTAAAAGCCTAAACTCACACCATGCACTCAGTGTAAGCATACATTTTACACAAGTAGGGTCATGAGATCTGTAGGTGTATATAATTCCACAGCTTTTAAAAAAAAACCTAAATATCTATAATGGATAATTTTCATGTTACGCTGTACAGATAAGTTTCCTTTCTAATTTTACTTTTCAGAAAAGGTTTGTTGAAGTAGATTTGACATTTTCATAAACAGCACATTTGAAATGTACGACTTGATAAGCTTTGACATACGCATGCACGTATTAGATCGTGACTACAATCAAAATAACAAACGTAATAATATGAAGATAACATTCACTATCTTCTTTAATGGAAATTTTCCTCTTGTCTCTTTGTAATTCTTCCTGTTGTCCTTCCCGCATCCCTAGATGACTGCTGGTCTGCTTTCTGTCACTATAAATTAGTTTCTGTTTTCTAAAATTTTATGTAATCGTGCAGTATTAACTCTGAGCGGGGGCTGGAGGAGGAGATCTGGCTTCTTTCTCTTAGCATAATTACTTTATTTTTACCTACGTTGTCACTGTGTGAGTATTTAATTCTCTTATATTGTAGAATCATAGTATTCATTGTTGGAATTTACCCACAGTCTGTGTATTCATTTACTGATGGGTTTGGGGTCATTTTCAGTTTGGAGGTCTTTCAAATAAAGCTGCCGTACATCCATGTGTAGGTCTTTGTATAGACATAAATTTTCATGTTTTTTAGGTAAATTCCTACAAGTAAAATGATTGAGTCGTTTAGGAGGTGTGTGTTTAGCTTTTTGTGTTTATGTGTGTGCCTGATGCTAAGAATTGAACCCAGAGCCTAGTGTTTGTTAGGTCAGCATTTTTATATCCCAGGCCCTTAACTGTTTATTTTTAAAATCACGAAAATTATTGGCAAATAAAAATTGTATATATTTATGATGTACAACATGCTTTGAAATAAGTATACATTGTAGAGTGGCTGGATCAAGCCAGCATATGCAGAATCTCACATATTTGTGATGGAAACACTTTAAGTTTATTCTCTTAGCTGCTGTCGGGTGTATTAGTCACCATGATGTAGAGTAGAGCCCTTCACCTTTTCCTGCCTATCTGGAATTTGGTATCCTTTGATCAATATCCACCCAATCCTCTCTCCTTACTTTGCCCTTGATAACCACATTCTGTGTTCTGCTTCTGTAAATTTGACATTTTTAGATTCCACATATTAGTGAGATCATCTACTATTTGGATTTCTGTGACTTATTTCACTTAATATAATGTCCTTCAGTTCATTCATTTTGTTGCAAATGACAGTATTTTATGGCTGAATAGTATTCCATTGCTATTAAATCCATGCATCCATTTTTAAATCCATTAACCCTTTGAAGGATATTCAGGTGGATTTGTAAAATCTTCGCTATTGAGAGTAATGCAGTGACCATGGGAATGCTGATGTCTGTTTGACATACTGATCTCATTTCCTTTATATACCTAGTAGTGGGATTGCTAGACCATCATAGTAGTTTTATTTTTAAATTTCTGAAGACCATCCATATTGTTTTCTTTTGTGGATATATTAATTTATACTGCTACCAACAGTGGTAAAAATATGGTAAGAGTTCCGTTTTCTCTGTATCCTTGCCAATATTTGAAATCTTTCATTTTTTGATAATACTAACTAGAACAAGGTATGTTGTTGTTTTAATATGTACTTCCCTGTTGGTTAGTTGAGTGTTGTCATATACCTAGGCATTTGTATGTCTCTTTTTGTAAAATGTTTATTCAAGTCCTTTGACAGAATTTTTTAATCCAGTAATTTGATGTTTTGCTGTTGAATTTTCAAAGTGTGTGCTTAACTTTTAAAGAAATGTCAATTAGTTTCAAAAATGTATACCCTTACAAGAAGCATGTAAGAGTTATAGCTGTTTCACATCCTCACCAAAGCCTAGTATGGTCAGCTTCTTATGAAGTTGTATAGGTATGTTTTATTGTGCTTTAATGTGTGTTTCTCTAATGACTGGTGATTCTTTGCATGTACTTATTTGCCATTGATATCTTCTTTAGTGAAGTATGTGTTCAAATAACCCATTTTTACTTGAGTTGTTTTTTATTAAATTGAAAGAATTTTTTATTTCCTTTTATAGTTCATTTGTCACTCTAATTTTTTACAAGTATTTTTCCCAGTCTATGGTTCTTTTTTATTCTCTTAATAGAATCTTTTAAAAATTTTATTTTAAGGACAATGAAACCAAACAAAGTAAAACAGAATAAAGCCAATCAAAACAAAACAGTGAAAGTGATACAGGACTTCAAAACAGGATAATAGGAAATTAACAATGGCTACCATAATGCCTCTTCTTATCTTCAAAATTTACTGCCCTTACCATCAGATATAATAAAATCAAACAAGGCAGAATAAAACCAATCAAAATGGAACACTGAATAAAACAAAGCAATAAAATGAAAGAAAACAAAACACATGAGAACAGTATTGGGTTTCAAAAGACAGAAGAAAATTCCCTATAGTTGCTGTATTGCATACTGTTATCCTCTTAATAGATGCTCAGACTGTTGGCCTTAGGCCTGCAAAGTCAATCAAAAAACATTAAGTGGTTTTTGTACCTTAGTTGCTGTCAGCTCAGTCTGTCCTCCAAATCAGCTGGTTGCTTAGGAGGTGGGGTATGGGGAGGGGGCGGGGGGTGTTCTTGTCTCTCACCCTGTGGGCCACTTGGCTCACAGGAAGGGTGGATTGGCTTGTTTCTCCTCCCGGACCCTGCAAGACTTGTGTAGCTTCATGGCATCTTAACAGAATCTTACAATGGGCAGAAGGTTTTAATTTTCATGAAATCCTCAAAAATTTGCATGGTTTGTGTTTATTGGTAATATCTAAGTATGTTTCGTGCTTTTGGTTATATCTAAGAGATCACTGATTAACTGCAAGCCACAAAATTTGCAGCTTTGTTTTTTCAAGAAATGTTATAGTTTTAGGTTTTTACATGATCTCTCAGATCTACATTGAATTAATTTTGTTTATAGTGAAATATGGTTTGAGATTCAGTTTACGTAGGGATATCTTTTTTTGGTCCAGCACTATTTAAAAGAAAAACTCATTTCCTACTGAGTTTCTCATCTTTGTAAATCAGTTGACTATAAATGTATGGCCCTATTTCTGGACTCTGTTCTTTTTCATTGGTAGTAATGCCATTGTCTTGATTATTGTACTTTTGTGAAAGGTTTTCAAGTCAAGTAGATAAGTTGCCCATCTTTGTTCTTTTTAACAATTTTATTGGATATTACTAGGTCTCTGGACTTTCTTATGAATTTTAGAATTGGTTTTTAGTTCCTCCAGTAATAAGTAAAGCTTCCAGGCTTGGGATATAGCTTAGGGGGAGAGCATTTGCCTTGTGTACCTGAGGTACCTGAGGTCAATCTTCAGCACAAAGAAAGAAAGGCCTTCTGGAATTTAATTGGGATTACTTTGAATCTTAAGATTAATTTGGGAAGAGCTGATATCTTAGCAATATTGAGTTGCTTAATCTAAGAAGATGGCAAATCTCTCAACTTATTTAGTTATTTTTTCCAGCAATGTTTTTAGTTTTCATTATATATATATATATATATATATATATATATATATATATAATTTAGTTTATTAGATTTATCCCTTAGTATTTCATATTTTTATTACAAATAGCATATTTTTATTATTATTAGTTGCATTTAAAATAAATGCAATATCTGAGAGTCACTCATATATAAATCCAGCACTCTGGGAGGCTGAGGCAGGAGGATTGTAAGTTCAAGCCCAGCCTGAGGAACTTAGTGACTCAGCAAGATCCCCTGTCTCAAATTTTAAAAAAATTTAAAACAGACTAAGAATTTAGCTCAGTCCAAAGGGGGTTTAATCAGCACAAATGGTGTTTGTATGTTGTTTAAAGATTGTGCAGTCTTCCTAAATTCACCCATTTGAGAAACTGTTTTTTGAATCTGTAGGATTTTCCACAAAGTGATCATGTTTTCTGTGAAAAAAGACAGTTTCGCTTCCTTATCGCAACCTGGATGCCACTTTATTTATTTTTCTTGCCCCATCCGCGCGGTGTTGAGAGTAGACCTGCTCACTTGTTTCTGATCTTAGTGGGAGAAACAGCCTTTTGGCTGCCAGCCACCGTGCTCCCGTTCAGTAACGGATACTTCTGAGTGTCTGGAAATATGCTTGAGAGCCGCCATGGGAGACCAGGGAGGTACTTGGGTCTCGGGTCATAGAGCTGTTCACTGTTGTAGAACGGGTGTCACAAACCACAACCTGGGTGTGAAATCTGTCTACTCTGTGTCCTTCCATAGTCTACAAATCGAAACGTGGCTTTAAAATTTTTAAATGATGAAAAATAATCCGAGGAAGAAAACGTTGTGACCTACAAAATCTGTATGGCATTCACAGTTTAGGACTCACGAAGAGTTTGGTGGGAACAGAGTGTTGTGCTTACGCACGTACACGTTGTCCCAGAGCTTACGGTCCCAGAGCTGGGTATTTACTCTACGGATCACATGAACCAGGAAGCCTAGGGCAGCCCTGAGTGGCCCTTCCCAGTGTTTGCTGCTTCTGTCTAGAGGTGATTTACCCCACTGCGAGCCTGTGCGGTGGGCGCTCTGTGAGTGGGGAGGTGCCCAGGTTGCTGGGCATGGGCACCGTGTCTGACCCCATGGAGCTCGGAGAATCACTCTTCTGGTCTTTGAACCTGCTTTTCCCCAGCCTTGGGTGGTTCGTTTACTGCCCATGTGAGCCCTGAACCCCCCTGGTGGAAGCCTCGGCCTGGCTCCTCTCTGGGTCTGTGTCCTCCAGACTTGGACTTCTCAGTTCAGCAAGTCGGCTGGTGCTGCCCGGCTCTCTCTCCCCACCTGGGGGAGATCTGGGCCACTTGGAGCTCATCTTTCTGTTTGCTGTGTCTCCAGGGTCCCTGCTCCTTTGTCCTGACCGCTGCCTGCATCCTGAGACTGCTGTGTGTGTTTTGCCTTATCCTTCCCAGCCCCACTGTTTCTGGCCAAAAGGGAATCTGGTGCCTGTCCACGCTGGCCAGCAGCAGAAGTCCAATTCTCCCTTGAGCTCCCTTTCCACCGTGAAATCATCTAATAAGCGAAACACTAGGACTCTCTCGTGTCTTCAGTTTTACACATTTCACCCATTACCTTGTTCGAAAGAAAACAGAAAAAGCAGTGCTGTGTTTTCTCCGAAAGATCCGCCTTACAGCTAATACTAATGAGCTTGCCTGGCACCATCGCTTTTGCCAAAATAAGTTGTTTTCAGCCAGGAAAAGTATCCTGTGCTCGAGAAGGGGCTGCATCCGGGGGTTGCTGTGGGTTGGGTGTGAGAAATGCCCTGTACATTTCTGCCACCAATGCACCAAAGCCGGGCACATCTGTGCTGAGAACTTGCTCTGAAAGCCAATTGGCCTTTGGAAGTGGGGAGATGAAGAAATGAGGGGACATAGCAGCAAATATATAATAATGCATGTTAGGAGCTCTTTTCTCCATGTTCTGTTCTTTGTGTTTTGAAAAGCTGTGTCCTTTGGTACTCTGCTGGCAAACTGTTTCTTGTATTTTATTTTATTTTATTTTATTTTATTTTATTTTTAAGATAGGGCCTTGCTATATAGCTTAGCCTGGCCTTGAATTCACTGTGTAGCCCAGGCTGCTGTCAAACTCGTGGTGACCCCCCTGCCTCAGCCTCCCAAGTGCTGGTATTACAGATGTGGGCCATCACACCTGGCTCCTTTCTTAAAATCTTAAACTAAACCAAAAATGAAAATATCTGTTCTTAGAACTTGCCCTGAGAGTCCTAACATAGTTACCAACTTCTTTATCTAGCTTATCTGTCTCTCGCTCATTTGTTCCTGCTTTCCCTTATGCAGGCAGAGCTCCTTCCTCCATGTTAAGTGTCACAAGTTCGTTGCTTCTCTCTGAGCACTGGTAAATGCAGTGCAGACTGGGATTTGGACCGTTAAACTCCAAGGACTGTCTAGAATTGGCCAAGCTTTTCTACCTAGCAAGGACTGTGTGTTTCTTCTGTTAAGCTAAAGGCCCTTTGTGGTCACTCAGCAGGGTAAACAGTAGGTCCTGCGTGTGTGAGTCCTTGGATAAACACAGCAGCCCTGTGACACAGCTGCATTCCTTCCCACCCAGGCGAAGACAGGAAGAGAAGACACGTTCTCAGCCCTCGGTCCTTGTCATGTGCTCTGACAGCGGACTGTGGCAGTATCTCTTGGCAGTGTCTCTCTTTTGTTAAAATATTGATGGCTCTTTGCAGGGCAAAATTTGAAACATATAAAAGTAGAGACAGTAATGCCTCAGTTTCTCCCTCTCAGCCTGATTAAATAATTATCTCCTTTATAGCCAATCTGATCTTACCTATAGTTCTCCCACTACCCACCACTTGAATTACTTTTTAACCAAATCCCAAAATCCTATCATTTCATTAGCAAATACTTCAGAATATATCTAAAATGTTTGTGAAAGATAATTTAAAAAATAGTTCACAATGCATCACTCTCCCCCATCAAATGAACTAATTCCTTAATATAATCAGACAGCCAGTCATTGGCCAGATATTCCTGATTGTTCTGTGGTGTTTTCTTGTAGACTATTTAATTTGGGGTTTGAATGTGGCCCATACATTGCAACTGGTTGGTATGTTCCTAAAATTCCTTTAATTTACAGAATCTTTTCCAGCTCTCTTGCTTCTCTGCAGTTTCTTTGTGGAACAGGGTCACTGGCCCTATAGTTTTTCACTGCCTATGGCTTACTATTTGTCTCCTCATATGTTGTTTAGCTTATTCTTCTGTCCCAGATATTCTCTAGAAAGCGAAAGCTAGAGTTAGTGGCTCAATCATCATCAGTTTGTTATTATTGGCAGGAATACATTCTGATGACTGTTCCTTTTTTCTTTTTTTAATCTATAGCCACCAGATTGTCCTTCCACAATTACATGACATTTATTTAGAAGATGGTTTTCCTGAATATTTAAAGATAGGAAGTATCCACACACCTAATTGTTCCACAGGGGTTTTTAAAAATGATTGTATTAGTTTTCTATTGCTGCCATATTAAAATAGCACACCATAACTTAAAATGTATTTATTGCCATGCAGTTCACTGTGTCAGAAGTTCAAAACACAGGTTTCCCAGAGTAGAGATCAAGATGTGAGCAGGGCTGCGCCCTCTCGCCTTCCCCAGCTTCTGGAGGCTGCCCACATCTCTTGGCTCACGGTACCCTTCTTTGATCTTCAGAGCCAACCACTACATCTCTCTGACCCTTCTTCATATCTCTCTCTGACAGCAGCTGGAAAGATTCTCTGCTTTACAGGACTCACATGATTAAGTTGAGTCCAAAGATAGTCCAGGCCAATCTCCCATCTCAGATTCCTTAACCTTAATCACATCAATAAAGTCCCTTTTGCCATGTAAGGTAAACTATTCACAGGTTCCAGGGATTAGGCCACGAGAATGTGAGGGAGGGGTCCATTATTTTCCTACCACAATGATCATCCATCTCTTAGGATTATACCACTGTAAAATTGAGGAATGATTCATACAGTGTGATGCGTTGCAAAATGACCTATTATGATATCACAGTGCCTCAGGGTCATGTGATAGAGTGGGGCAGATTATGGAAGTGAACTATTGTTATGACATTTGTAGTAGTTTACTGGTTATAATAGATTATCTGCGTGGTTCTTATACTTTTGTGAGCAGCAGCTATTTTGATCATTATCTCTGAATGGCTATGACCTTCCCTTAGAAATGCTGCTTTCGAATATGAGAAGCTCAGGTAATTGATGTGATTATTATTACCTGTGCAGTGTCTCAATTACCTTCTGTGTCTTTGGATGATGGGGTGAAAATTTATTGTCACAGTTAACCATGTTGAAGATGTGCCAAGGTCTTCCAGAGGTTATTTGAGTGGAACAGAATTTTTTGTCCTCTTTCTGTTGTACATTAGAGAGATGACCTTTAGGTGGTTGAGTCAGTCAATAAATGTGAGAGGAAAGAGTATAATGCAGGTATTTTTCATTCACAATCCATGTCTCTACTAGATAAAGCAACTTTAGGACTTTCTTCCTAATTGAAAACCCTAGAGGAATCTCCTTTCCTGTTTTTAAATTGTTTTACCTTTTTAATTTATATTGACACTTGACCCTCCATCCTAAATATAGATTATTCTTTGGACACATTTAGAATTTTACTGTAGCACTGGATATCCTATAGCAGTGCTAGGTTGATGATAGATTTCCTTTGGAATCTATCCAAGAGGTTGTTACTAAAGACCAAAGGACCTCATTATAAAGTAATTTTGCTATAAAATGGACCCTTGGAAAGGTCTCTAGAGGCAGCAGGTCATTTATAGCTTTAAAAAAAAGTGCATGGTGTCAAAAAATGTCACTAAGGGATCCTTACCTCGCACCTTTAGTTTAAATAAATTCCAGATGAATTAAAAGAACTCAGTGTAATGGCTTAATTCTATAAAAAGATTTGGAAAAAATATAAGTAGATGTTAATGTGATCCTAAGCAAGAAGACCTTTGTGATTTCTGCATTAGTAGACATCTCTCTAGGTTAAGCAGCCCCTGGAAAACCTCCTGACTGTGTGAAGCTGCCTTCACCTGATGCATTGCTTGGGTGAGAAGGGTGTGATCTTCCCAGTGTACCTGAAAGCAAAGTGGAAAAGATCTTACTAAGAGACGCCTGAGGCTGCCTTTTTTTAAAAAATTATCAAACTTTAAAGAAAGAATCTTTAAATAACTTCATAACGTGAACTTAACTCCTTTTTCTTTAAAATTTCAACAACCAGAAAAGCAATACATCTTTGTCTTTTTTTTTTTTCTTTTTTTTTTTTGGTACCGGGGATCGAACTCATGACCTCATCCTTGCCAGGCAGGTGCTTATGCCACAAAATATTTTAGTATGCATTGTTTTGTATCTTACTTGATAATCTATTGTGAACTTTCAATACCAAAATGTAGACAAACGGTTTGATTTAATGGGCGTGTACTGTTTCACTATCTGGGTAACTATAAAATTATAAACAAATCCCCCTGCTTGGGCATTAAGGATGTTTCTAGTTTCTCATTGTTAGATCACTCTGGGTCCAATCAGGAGACATAAATTTGACAGAGGGGATTTTAATATAAAGAATTAGAAACTACAACAGTGGGTTAAGGTAATGAGGGATTAACTAGCAAGAAGTGAGGAGAACTCTGAAGAACACAGAAATGGCAGGTGTGAGGTGCAGTCCCTAACCCTAGGCAGAGAGTGGGCCCTCAGGGCCTAGCAAGTACCCAGCTGTGGATCACCAAATTGCAGAGAAATCCTGGTAGTCAGTGCCTCTCTGTCTATCTGTCTGTCTCTCTGTCTTTTGATTGTTTGTTTGTTTGTTTTGGCAGTACTGGGGATTGAACTCAGGTCCTTAACGCTGCACTACATCCTTAGCCCTTTTTATTTACGTATCTAATTTTGAGTCAGTGCCTAGCTAAATTGCTCAGGCTGGGCTCAAACGTGCAATCCTCCTGCCTCATCCTCCCAGAGTGCTGGCATGTGCCACCACTCCTGATGGTGCCACCTTCTTGAGTGCAGTGGAAAGTATTCACAGGCAAGTGTCTCACCAGAGGAGCTTTTTTTATACAATTACCAAGGGTAGGGGCTGTGTGGGGAGAAGTGGGTGGCCTCCGAGTGCCACTGTCTATTGAAAGATCCTGTTAAGGGAGGAGTTGGGGGTCCTGGGAGCAAAGCTCAGTGGGAGACAGAGCACATGCTTAGCATGAAGGAGGCGCTGGTTGCAGCAACCAAGAGAGACAAGAAGAGGGGGAGACTGGAAGTGAAACCCCTGGCAAAGTGGGGGACAAAAAGGATTTAAAGGGCCCAGATCCGTGTTCAAAGAGCAGTCAGGGTGAATTTAGAACTGAGAGGCAATAAACTTATATCCAATGCAAGGCGCAGATATTTTGGGAAGTGTCCTCATAAATATTTCATTGCATGCTACTCGAAAGTCTTCTTACATACATCCCTAGCCTCAGGATTGGTAGATTCAAGGGGCACCTCTGAGGACTGTTTCGATTGGACAGTTTAGTTTATCCTATTACTACATAGTACTTGGGAGCCTTTGGGTACTCAGCCGTGGGTACCATTGTTCTTCAATCCTTACAATCTGGTTAAAATTTTAAAAAGCTCATCATTTTAAAAATTAGCAATATCAAAACTTCTGTGTGTTTTTCTGCTTTAAAATTTTTTCTCTAAATTCTTCTGTGCACGTACTGTTTAAATTCCTTATATATTTAAAAAATTGAGGCATTAAACCTTTATATTACTGATTTTAGATGCTAATGTTTAAATATTTAGCCAAATTTTATTTCATTTTCCACATTTAAAAATGTAAATCTGAAGCAGCGCCATGCGCTGGCTGCTGCAGAAGTGGGGACAGCCACCCCCAAGCCTCTCGGGAGTCAGCACCACTGCTGGGCTGTGTGGTGGGGAGATCCAGGCCTCCCCAGGAAGGGATCCCGCCGGGAAACCAAAGCATCTTCATGATTTTGTTGGGTTGGGTTTTATTCTCTTCTGTCGTGTCTGATTATGTTAAATCTGATAGCAGGAGCAGCTATTTGAAAGATAACAAGACCTATTATGGTTGCCATTTTGGATTTACTAGGAGCTTGTTTTGAAGTCCTTTATTACATTCACTGTTTTGGCTTTATTGTTTCTGTTCTGTTCTGTTCCATTCAATTTTTACTGTGTCTGGAGGTATCTGCAGCAATTTTGAAGACAACAGAAGGCATTGTGGTACCTATTATTGGTTTTCTAAGGTTTTGAAGTCCTGTATCACTTATATTTTTTATTGGTTTTGTTCTGTTTTATTTTACTTGGTTTTATCCTCTTTAAAAGAAAAGAAAAAGAAAAAAATTTAAATCTTCTGGATATCGTTTTAGAATAAGGTGTAAATTAGGTATTTTTTTTGTTCCAGTGATGTTAACTGTCTTATCTCTTATACATTGCATTGTGTGACATGCCTGGTTGTATTTGTAAATTTTCAGTTGTTTTCCTTTGACTTTTAGTTAATTGCTTTTCTTTTTCAGAACAGGACGCAGGCCTTGATGCCCTTTCCTCTATCATAAGTCGTCAAAAACAAATGGGACAGGAAATTGGAAATGAGCTGGATGAACAAAACGGTAAGAACAAGTGTGGGATTGATCAGATTTGCCTCTTGACATAAATATTATAGACCGGGGTACTTGTCGAATGACTTTAGTGTTATAGAACATATCAAGTTATTTAATGCCAGTGGATTATTGTGGCTTAATGAAATTGAGGGTGGTTTGTGGCTGATTTAGATTATAGCTATAAAATACTATGAAAAGACATTTAATTTTAAAATGTCCAGTTTTCAGTAACTGCTTTTTAAAATGCTTTGTTTTATGGTCTGTTTATTCCAAGAGCTTTTCTTTTACATGGCAGCAATGTGAGGCTCGGTCCACTGGGATGCAATGCACAGCGAGGCCGTGTGGTCCTCATATCTACACTTTCCTGCAGGGGTTTGCTCTTCTTCCATCAAAATACTGGGCAGTGGGCAAAACATGTTTGAAGGTCTTTTTCAGGGCCTGATGTGACACATCTGACTGGAGAAAGATTGTCTTGCACACACAGCAGAGTGGACTGGGAGAGACGGAGCTCTGAGCTGTGAGGACCAGCAGGAAGGCTCTTGTTCTTGGGCTGTGTGGTGGGAGAGGCAGAGCCTGAGAGAGTCAGAGCAGTAGGGGTAGAGCAGGAAGGAGGGAGGGAGGCAAGGCCAGGATGTGCTTTTTCTGCTATTGACACTGTGAGGGAGGTCGAGGGGAGATGCTGATTTCCAAGTGGGGATTTTGAATTCAGATTAGACGTGTCCAGTCAGACCAGTGAGAGGTCCAAGTGGAAATACCGAGCTGATACACAGCAGAGCTGGGTGAGAGACCAGGAAGGAGAAGAGGTGGGAGACGCTTAGCGTGGAGGCAGTTCATAACAGCCCAAGAGCGAGTGAGATCCCCGGAAGCCAGCACTGACAGAAGGGCCTTACTGTGTGCTCAGCGCTGTCCCCTCGGGCATTTCATTTACTTCACACATGTCGTAAAGGTGAGGCATCTTCATTTGCTATAGACAAAGGTCCAAGTGGCCAAAAGAACTCATAAGGCCACGTCATGTATACATGATGTGGCTGAAATTCTAACTCACATGACTGTCTATTCTATTATACCTGCTGCTTCTTTCTAGAAGACAAGGGGAAAAGAGACATAGTAAGAATGTCAGAGGTTTTAGCTTTGGCGACGGTACTGCGGTGAGATAGCTTTTGTGGAGGGACACTGTCAGGTACGAGCAGGCACAGGTGCGGGCAGTAGGTGAAGGCCTGCTCCCGGAGGGCTGCACCTGCCTGAACTATATAATGGGCACTTCTTTTTTTGATCCTTAGAAAGAATGAGTTCATTTATTTGCACAGTATCATTCCATTTGTGTATCATAGACAAATGTCATCTGTTTATCATCACATAAAGAGATTACTAAAGCTCATTGAGAAGCCCTCTGTCCGTACAGTCGTAATGGTGGTTTTTAATAGTTTCAACACAGAGAGGAGGATAGTCTGGTCCTTTGTTTGACGTTGCTGATGTGAATTGGCCAGTTTTAATGTGTTTTCATGCAATTCAGTTATTGGTCAGTTCCTTCCTTGAAGCAATGTAAGTAAGAAAATGTAGAAAAACTCTACCAGAGCTGGGGATGCAGCTCAGCGTTAGAGCACTTGCCTAACATGAGTGTCTCGCTGAATTTGATCCCTGGTACCACAAAAAAGAAAGAAAGGGAAGAAAGGAAGAAAGGAAGGAAGGAAGGAAGGAAGGAAGGAAGGAAGGAAGGAAGGAAGGAAGGAAAGAAAGAAAGAAAGAAAGAAAGAAAGAAAGAAAGAAAGAAAGAAAGAAAGAAAGGAGAAAAATCTGCTTTTCTAATATGCAGTTGTTCTTTATTCCAAAGAAGTTTTCGCACATTTAGTGGTCAGACTAGAAGAGACACACCACACACTGGCAAAGTGTGTGTGCGCTGTAACGTGGAGAAGCCATGGCATCTGTGAGGAGGGGCTAAGACCTGAAGGAGCGTCACCTGGCGGGGCGGGGGACACTAACTTCCCAAGTGAAACTACTATACTCTCTTCAATAAATCAGCGTGCCAGCACATCTTTATCTTGTTTTTAGAGGTTATTGCAATTTTCTGCAAATTAGTCACCTGGGGAGAGTTAAAACACCTAAATCCCAGGTGTAGCTTTGTGAGTTTTTGATTGCTGCTGTAACAAATTACCCATGATCTTTGTGGCTTAAAAAATGTGAATGTAGTGTCTTACAGACTTGTAGGTCACAAGTCTGACGTGGGTCTCATTAGGCTAAACCCGAGATGGTGGCAAGACCACATTCCTTTCTGGAGACTGGGGGAGAATCCAGCTCTTGGCCGTGTAGTGTGGAGAGGCACCCATGTTCCCTGGCTGAGGGTCCCCCCTTCCAACGGTACTAGGTAGTGTCCTTGTCATGTTACATTACTCCTTCCACTAATGTCGCCTCCCTCCTCCACTTTTCAGTGTTAGGGACTGGACCCAGGGACTCCCACATGTTTAGGCAAGGGTTCAAGGGCTCTACCACTGAGCCACGTCCTGATCCCTTTTTAGTTTTATTTTGAGGCAGAATCTCAGTATGTAGCCCAGGCTGGCCTGAACTTGGGATCCTTCTGCCTGTGTCTTACAGGTAACAAGTGTTACAGGTGGACCCTTGTGTTGCATCGGGCCCATTCATATAGTCCGGGATGGTCTCTTTACCTCCAGGTCAGCAGTTAGTAACCTTCATCCCACCTGTGACTTCAGTACCCCTTTCCTGTAACCCCACATATCTGCAGGTTCCAGGGACTAAGCCATTGACATCTCTGGGAAGCCGTTACTCTCTACTGCAGTACTTTAGGGGTGGGGCGCAAACAGCAGAATCTTTAAAACTCCCAGGGTTGGTTTCAGTATGCTGCCAAGCTGGAGAACTGGTGCCCTTTGGGAACATGGTGAGAGAATACATTTAATGCAGCACTTTTCTGTTGTGTCTCCAGTGCTCATGTGACACAAACCCCACACATGCGTAGAGCGTTGGCATGATTACATGGTGTCACATGCAACCTGAGTCACAGTCAAGAGTTCTTTGGTCTCACACATTTGACCCCAGCTCTTTGCGTCTTTTTCCTTGTATCCCTCATCTTCTTCTCTGTCCCAGATGGATACATGGCACACAGAAACACGAGGTATTTTTCCTTTATCTGCCAACATAAGCTGGGTTTTCTCTGTGGTGGCCTCCCAGGGAGACAACTGCTAAGCTGGTGGTTTTCCAACGTGCACATTTTCTCTTCAGAGAGAGGGCAGAGTCAGCCATTTTCTCTCAGAGGAACTGAGGCTCTCTGAGGGTAAAAAATTATATTCCCTGTCAAGACTACGGTCAGCTTCTATTCCACTCACTGAAAGAAACAAAGACCATTTTATCTGGAGGTGGTAGGCGTAGGCTTGCGGCCCCGTCTGGATCTTTACTGTGATCCGAGTGTAGGATACCACTTTTGTTGTAAATATCTCCATATGATTTACTGAACCATGAATTATTCTTTTGGTTTTCATTAGATGAGAGAAACAATAGGCCAGGAATATGGCCAACCAGGCCATTTTGGAATCAAGTATCAAAACCTTACTAACAAAATTCATTCTACTTAGGCTCTAACCACAAAGCGAAGGGTTGAATTATCTTCAATTTAGGAATCGAGTTTTCAGCTTTCTCATCGTGAGTTAAGGAGGTCTGACTGGGCCCAGCTATTGGCCTGTTCGTATGCCAGGGAAAGGAGCAGTAGTGAAGCTGAAATCCCAGAAGTGGAAAACTTGATGCACACTGGTATGTGGGGTGGCCGGAGGGACGGGCCAGCCCCTGAGCCAGCAAGCTCCCCCGGAACCCTCAGGTCTGTGCTTTTCAGTTGCAGGTGACCCGTGAGAATGGCTGGGCACAAAGAGCTTACAACAGACCACGCAGAGGCTATTCTAAAACTAAAAGTTGTTCCCGTTTAAATTCTTCACTCAAGAACACAGGCTTTGGAAAAAGAACTCACGTTAAGACCAAAACGTGAGACGTGTTGACCTGACTTAGGCTTTGGCCAGGCCCCAACGTCAGCTCCACATAGAGTCAGAGATGCGATTCCCATGGCCGACCTGGCACCGGGAGCACACGCGGGGCATCCTCAGTCTTTTCGGTGCTCAGCCATGCCCAGGTGCCAGTCCACTTGCTGCTTCCTTCTCAACCTGTGAGCAGCGAGATGTTTCAGGCTTTACGTTTTGGAGACATCCTAAGGTTGAAGTCAGTCTTGTCTTCCAGTAGCCCCAGCTCCCTTGCAGTTTGGCAGCCAGAATCTGAGTGCTGGTTCTGCCCGTTGCTGCTGCGTTTAGTTTCTTCATCATTTTATCATTAGGGTTCCTCTTCTTTTCCTTCTTTCTTCTTTCTTCCTTATGATGGAGGTATTGCTGTCTTGCCCAGGCTGGCCTTGAACCCTGGGATACATGAGAGCCTTCTGCATCAGCCTTCCAAGCAGCTGGGTCTGTGGGTTATGTGCCACCCAGCCTGGCTGTCGTGATTCTGGATCTTTACAGGTGACCTGTTTGGGAACATTTTAGGATCGTCTGCTTGCCAGTGATTTCTTTGCATTACATCAGCATGTCTTGATGTAGGTATATTTTTATCCATTGTGTTTTGTGCTTAAGGTCCCATGTGATCTAGGAGTTCCATTCCGGAAAATTCTCTTTACAACTAACTTCTTGTTTTTTGCAATTCTCTTCGCAACTTTTACTGGTGAGATTTAGAACTCTTGGATTAATCCTGTAAGTCTCTTAGTTGTCCTGAGTTTCGTTTTCTTTTCCCAGTGCTGGGATTGAACTTCCCCCCTT
>PVLA01008489.1:0-88052 GCA_004027455.1 Hydrochoerus hydrochaeris | reverse complement strand
GCTATTTTTCTGCCTTTGTTTGTCTAGTTTTCTCCTTCATTCTACTGCCTGCCCTACTCATTGAGGCCTTTCTGCCACTGTTCCTAAAATCCTGGTTTTTTTTTCTCTCTCTCTAGAATGTCCTTCAGTATTCTCTGTAGGGTTGGATTGGTGGTCACAAACTCCCCCAGTTCGTCTTTGTCATGGAAGCATCTTGTTTTTCCATTAATTTCTAGTGAGAGTTTTTCAGGATACATCAATCTGGGCGGAGGTTTCTCTTTCAGGGCTTGGGATACTTTGCTCCAAGCTCTTCTTGATCTGATGGTCTGTGTCAAGAAGTCAGCCATGATTCTGATGGGCTTACCTTTATAGGTAATCTGTTTGTTTTCTCTGACAGCTTTTAATATTGTTTTTATATTGAATTTCTACTATCTTGATTATTACATGTCTGGATGTAGCTCTGTTTTGGTTGTAGGTGGGTGGAGTTCTGTATGCCTCACTCAACCGAATGTCATTTTCTTTTCCCATGCTTGGGAAGTTTTCCTTAATTATTTCCATGAATAGCCTTTGTAATTCACCTGTATGTATTCCTGCTTCTTCATTCACATTTCTTATGCTTAAATTGTAGATTCTCTTGTCATCTTCTAGCCTTTGTACTGTTACTGCCTGTTACTACTGTTGTTTTTAAGAGATCTTTCATGTTCACATACTGCAAACTTGTCTTCAAGTTTTGATAGTCTATCCTTAGTTTCTTTTAAGGCATTTTTCAAGCTTTCAATGGAGTTTTTAATTTCCTGGTAGTCTGTTTGAATCTGCTTCATGTATTCTATATTTTCTTTATATTCTTTATTGAATGTTTCTCTCCTTTTTTTGTGTTCCTACCTTCTTCTGTCTGTATCATCCTGAGATATGCTTCCTGAGAGCATTTCTTTTATACTCTACTCATATCGTGCTTTACCTGATTTAACATTTCAGTTTTGAGCTTGTCTACAAGGTCCCGAAGATATCTCTTAATGTCCATTGAAGCCATGTCTGATGTTGTTGTTTACCGCCCTCAGTTCCCTTGTTTTTCCTTCTCCTGGATCAGTGCTCTCAGGGTTCTGATCTGGGGGCCTCTTCCTGCCTCCTGTCATGGCCCTGGCTTCCTCCACACAGGTTACAGTGCACGTCCCAACCCCCTTCTCTGTTGGCCATGGTTTTTCCGAAGCATGCTGGAGAGGGACCTTCACCCTCTCCTGCCTGCTCTTGTCACTGAGGTGTAAGCAGCAGCTGCCTAAGCCTGCCCCTCCCCACTGGGCCAGCCAAACTTCAGGTGCCTTCACCAGGTTAGTGCATGCTAGGTGCAGGGAATCGATTTGGGATGGCTCATTGGGTCCTGGCCAGGGGTGCAGCCCAGTCCAAGCAAATCCCCCAAATCTGCTCTCAGGAGGGAGGAACCAAGTGAAGTCACTGTCGCTTCCAGTTCAGACTCCTCCTGCCTAATTCCAACATGTTGCCCATTTGGTCGTGCCCTTCCCGTGGAGGGGGTCTCATTCCCAGCACTGACTGGATTAATGAAGGTCCCTTCACTGGTTCCACTCTCTGTTGGGCTCACCAACCCCTGATCTCAACACTGTTGTACTTCCTGTGAGTGGCGGTGGGAACAAGTTTGGGCAGCTCTGCCTGCTGGCGCAGATTCAAGCTGGTGCAAATTTGGCGGGTCACCACAAAAAAGATGTGTCCCATAATTTTTAGTTGTTTCAGTTGTAGTCCCAAAGCATTTGATGAGCTTTTTTATGTTTTAATTTCTTCCTGTGTCAAGAGGATCCATCTCCCTGTGTCTGGGTCTTTCCAGGGTGTTTTATTCTGGCATATGAGTTATTTTTCCCAGGAGGCTTTGTATTTTGTTGCTCACTGATGGGCCATCTTCTGGTTTCCCTTTATAACTTTTTAAAAGATAGAGTCTTGCTATGTAGTTCAGGCTGAACTTGAACTCACTATGTAAACCAGGCTGCCTTCAGAGTGATAGAGATTCTCCTGTCTCAGCCTTCCAAGTACTGGAATTATAGGCACATGCCACCATGTGTGGGAATTTAATTACTTTTAAAATTGTATGACTTTTTGACTGACAATAGACAAAGTGCTGTTCTTTTCTACATATATGGTAATTTTATAGCTGTCTTTTATTAATTCCTAATTTAATCTTATTGTAGTGATAATATATACTTCTCTTAATTTTAGTTTTTCTAAATGTATTGAAGCATACTCCATTTGCTGGAATATGGTACATATTGTCTGACAGACCAGGTGCATTTGGCAAAATGAGTATTTTGCAGTTTTGGGAAGGATTCCAAAATAGTATTTTTGTCACATTGTTTAATAGTGTTATATACTTCTGATATATATATATATATATATTTTTTTTTTTTTCTAATTTATTCATCAGTCTCTGAGTGACTGAGAAAATAATACACTATAATTGTTTTATTGTGGCTTTAATTTCTGCAATTTTTAAGTTGTGCAATCAAACACATAGATATTTAGGATTATTATATTTTCAGTTTTTAATTTCTAGAAATATTTCTTGTTCTGATATTCAGTTTGTCTCATATTACTATGGTACCTTTCCTACAAATTAGTGTTTATATAGGATATCTTTACAGTTTTGTTTAAATCTATTTTTATATTAATTATAGGTTGAAGTGAATTTTTGCAAGTATGTAATTATAATAAATATAATTTCACCTATTTATTTTTTAAATGGTTACTGGAAAATTAAAGTTACACATGTAATCATGTTAGTAACTTATAGTACATGTATGTTGAGAAGTACTCTTCTATGTGTCGAAGAACACTGAGTATTCAGTCAAAAGTGACTGAAGTTGTTTTTCACAAGAATTTGCTTGTGACATTTCCTTTTCATGGATTTGCTTTTCTCCTCTTCTTTTTTTCTCTATAAGGCTTAAATTTTATTTCAGCATATAACACCTTCTCATCTCTTTTGAGATATTAATGACTGTACTTTTCAAATTTTTAGTTTTTTGAAGAGTTGAATGGAAGGCATTTATCCGGCTCTTCAGAGTAAGGAATCTCTCTTTAACTTGTAAAACTATGTCTATTCTGTATGATGTTTTGGTCCTTTTGTATTTATGGCTTTAAAAATATCTTTACTGTTATTTCAATTGGACTTTAGAAGAGACTGATGATTAATGCATATGTTCAGTGCAAAATCTTACCTGGAATTCTTATGGTTTTAACAATTGCTTAACCTTTCATTTCTTGAGCTCTTAAATGGAGTAATAACAGTAGTTACTTCCCAAGATTGTCAAGATGAATGAGTAAACATTTACATTTTGCCTAACTCTAGTACCAGATATGAACCATTGCGGAAATGTTTCAACTGGCATTAGTATTATATAAATTCTTGAATTGGCATTACAAATTAGTGATTTTCTAAAAGTATATATAATTCCATCAGAGTAAAAAAAATCTTTCAATCATATAAATATATTCTTTAAATTTCAGACTAAGCACAAGTTTAGAATCTATTTATTTATTACTGTAGTTTGCTTCCTGTAAATACTTGTTTTCAAGCATTTGAGTTATTCAAGGGCAGGCTGTTTGTTTGTGTTTCTATAGTACCTAGTATGGTACGCCTCCAGGAAATAAATTTAGTGTCTCTCACTCCATATTTCTCAGTTGCTATGGAGAAATTTGTCTACGTCTACTCCATCACTCCAGAAAGGCAAGGTTAGGTTGCCCTAACAACGACTGCAGATTTCATTGATTTTTACATGGAACATTCAGTTGTCTTTTATTCTGCAATGGGCTGGCTGTGACTCTGGCTTCTGTATCATCTTCACTGTGGGACTTTTTAGGTCTCTCTCTCTCTCTCTCTCTCTCTCTCTGTCTCCTCCCTCTCCCCTCTCTCTAAGTAAAAACACATCACTTCCACTAACACTGTTAGTCCAGAGAGAGTCATTGTAACCATCCTTAATATCAGCAGGAAGTTACACAAAATCTTACTGGCAGAAGTAGAATAAAATGTGAGTCAGAATGCAAACTTCAATTGCCACAAAACTTCTCTCTTGCTAATCTCTTTCCAGAAGTATCCATCATAGTACCTTTATTTATAATAATTCACATTATACACAATGTATTCTAAGATGAGCATATATAATTTTGTTTTAAATATATCTTTTTGAAATTTCAAACATGCATACTAATTTGATAGCAAACTAAACCTCTGCAGAGAAAGTATACATTTTAGTTAGTTCTTATTTAGAAGCCCATTTATTTCCTTATCATGTTAATTGCCTTCTTTCAGCTTTTCCTAGCTCTTGTAATTTTCCAGAGTTAATAAAAAAAACTGCATAATCATTGAAAATACAAATACATACTATTTGCTCCAAAGTACTAGTTTCTATTAGCTTGCTTTTAAATCTCTATCATTTTAATTTTCCCTTATTTTATTTGGTTGTAGTAAGTAAATTTAACATGCTATCTATCCTCTTAACAAAAGATTTAAGTGTGAGTACAGTATTGTTGATTGTAAATTCAATGTTGTATAACAGATCTCTAGAATTTATTCATGTTGCTCAACTGAAAACTTATGCTCATTGATTAACAATTCCCTTTTTAATAACTAACGATTAAATAATTTTTTTTCAAATAGCATTTTCTCTGAGAAAAAAAATCTTCTGTTTCTATGATATATCACTAAGAAGAAAAAAAAAGAAAAAGAAAAAGAAGCCCTGTAAAAATGTTGCTAGAAAGAAAATAAAGAGCTGTCAAACGATGTGCCATGCATTTTTCTGCTGTGTGATGTAGCCTCTTGGTTTTCCCTGTGACTCAGTTATAAATTTGTCCTTTATTGTACAGTTATGTAGGGTAATATTGCACAATTATGTACAGTAATATTGCATAACTATGTAATATAATACTGCAAATAGGTAAGCTGGGTAGAGACTGATAAGCCGTTAGAAAGGGGCCAGGCCCGAGATAGAGCCAGAGACAGGTGAACCAGGCCTGTGGTCTGGGGCTGAGTGGAAGCAAAATGGTCCCAAAATGGAGATATCATTTTGAGATAGACCCGAGCCTCCTCAGAGATAGACAGTAGTTCGAAGCTGTGCTGTGACCAGCACTGTCCAGTCCAGTAAGTCTGAACATTGTAAGAAACAAGTAGAAGCAACATAACAAACATAGAGTGACCTGTCGTTGTCCAGGACACTTTAACCTTCACTCGCACTCCTTCTAGAAACGCTTTATTTCCCTAGCTATGATCCTTGCTACCTCCTGGTTTTCCTATTAAACCTGTATTAGTCAAGTGACTACAAATATAACCTTACAGGCTGATTACAGTTCGACCCTATGTAACCCATGAAGTGATTTTGCTGTATAAAATCCCTTAGACAAAGAGACTCAGTGCTAACCCACATTCAGGGCCCCTCCTGCCTCTCAGGAGCGTTATCTTTACTTTTTTATTATTTGTTTTTTTCCTTTAATTGCTACATGTTTATAGTAGCACAATTTATAATAGCTATCCTCAAAGTAGCCTACATTATTCATCAGCAGACAATTGGATCTGGAGCTTTCTCTTAATAAAACTCTTCTACTCTTCACATCCTTTGTGCTTAATTACATCCTTCCAGCACTGTGGGACTAAACACCACACGTGAATAGGCTGGGAGCTCCTTTCCCGTAATAACCATGCATTTGCTCTTTTATGTTACTTAGCTCTCAAGGTGGAACTAGTAATTACTACAGACACTCCACTGTAGTCCTCATAGTGTAGACACTGGGCTTGTCTCCTCATTTTCTGAGAAAACATTTGCCTCCCCTATACATTTTCATAATTTTTCCTCTTCCTTTTTGTATTGTTAGAATTTTTCCATTGATACTTAAGTGTTTAAGGGAGTTTTTATTATTAAACATGTAAAATTTCATAAGATAGTTTTCTCTTGCTGGTTATGAACTTTATTAAAAAACTAAAACTTTATTAAAATCACTAGGCCTCAGTTTTCTCTTCTGAAAAAAAAATGGGTAATTACTGCTTTCCCCAAGAAAACTGTTAGGAACAGTCAATAAATATTATGCCCATGCAAAGGATAAAGTGATCAGTGAATGTGGCCTACTATTTTAATTGCTAGTGCAATCATTATTTTTCTTTAAAATAGTTTTCTTTTATTCTTCCACTTATATAAACTTCTGTCTTTGTGGAAATCTCTGTTTTTCTTTTAGGTGTGCATCTTACATCTTTTAAAATTATACTGCATTAACAATTTAAGTTGAAAAATTATGACCCCATGCATTAATGGGGTACAATATGGTATCTTGATATACAATGTACATGTTAAACTATGAACAGAATCATTGCTTTGCTGACTGATACTTTTTGTGGTTCAGCACTAGAAATTTACTCTTATTGTGAAATGTAATGTTTGCTGTTACTGAATAGTTACACCACATAGTACAGCACATCCCAAAGCTTATTCCTTCTGTTTTAAACTTCATATCTCTGTTTAAAAGCTTTGCTTGGTAAGCCTTACCTTCTTGCTTGTTGTCCGTACCCTTTGGTAATGGTCATTGTACTTTACCTTTCTTAATTTATCTTAATTGAAAGCTAAAATTGCACATATGTATGGAACAAAGTATTATAATTCAGTACATATATGTTCTGGGTAATTATCCAATCAAGATAATTAGAACTTTCAATTCAAATATTTATCTTTGCTTTTATTTGGGAATCTTTGAATCCTTCTAAATTTTCTGTTTGCTTCTTCTGTATTGGGGATTGAACTGAGGGTCCTCAAAGTGAATTACATCCCCAACCTTTTAAAAAACTTTTTTTTTTTAAATCTTGGGACAGAGTTAGCTAATTAAGTTGTCCAGGGTAGGTTTTGATTTGTGACTCAACCTCTCAGAGTGCTAAGACTGTAGATGTTTGTCACAATGCTTGGCATGGTTTTTTAAAGGGTGTAAGTCACACTTTAGAACCTGTTGTGAAGTCTAGACACATTAGGTGCTGTTGAACACTGGTACTTTTCTCCCACATAGCTGAATTTAGGTGCCTATTATCAGCCTCTGTATATCTTTCCTAGCCTCTAGTGACTACTGTTCTACTCTCTGCTTCCATGAAATTAACTTTTAAAACTTCTTAATATGAGTAAGAAAATCCAGTATTTGTCCTCTTTGTACCTTACTTATTTTCCTTAGCACAAGGGCTTCCACTTACATTCAAATTGCTGGAAATGATTGTATTCTATCTTTGCTTTTTGTACCAGGAATCGAACTCAGGTCCTTGTGCTTGCCCAGCAGGCACTGAGTTATATCCTCGGCTGTATTCTATCTTTTTATGGGTGAATAATATCCCATTATATATAAGCATCTCATTTATTTATTTATTCTTCCTTAGATGAAATACCTTGGTTGACTCCATATCTTGAATGTTGTGAATAGATCTGGAATAAAACTGGGAGATCAGCTCTCATATTAGATACACTGATTTCATTCGACTTGGACATATATGCAGGAGTGGGATATCTAGATCATATGGTGAGGAAGAGCACAGGGACCTGGCCCTGAGCAGCCTTCAGAATTAATCAGTTAATGCATGAGTCTGTCCTAGGCCTAACTGACTTGCCTGATGAGCCAGTGGCTGGCTTGCAGAAATAACTCTTCATGCCTACGGTCATGGTCATGGTCCAAGTCTGTAGTATCCTGTCACACTGTAAGTCTTGCAAGGCAAGATAACCCCATAGCAGAGGACACTGGCTCTCACTCTGAATTCCAGGGCGATAGCTGTCAACCTTAGAGATAAAACAGTTCTCTCGTTAAGAAAAGATTTACTGTTTGGAATGTCTTTGTTCCGATTTTCTCCAGGACTTGCTCACATAGGCACCTGTTAACCTGGGCTTGCTTATTCCCTGCACTTCACTGCGGCGGCCTGCTAGGACGTACCCGGTAAATAGTGGGCAGTTCCGGGAAATCTTCATCTTTGCCACAAGAACTCTGACTTTCTCAAACCCCTGTATTCCATATTACTTTTGTGTATTGACTTTTATCCTTCACTCATCCAGAAGATTGGGAGGCTGGCTAGCTTCTAATAACATGGTAATCACAAATTTTTGTTTTTGAGGTATGAGATGATATTTCATTGTAGTTCTACATTTTATTGATGATTAGTAAATTTGAATATTTAAAAAAATGTTGGCTAAATGTGTATCTTCCTTCAAGAAATGCCTATTCAGCTCATATTGCAGATTTTTAAGTCAGATTGTTTTCCTTATGTTGGTATTAAATTTTTAATTTTTTTCTTTTATATCCCAGATATTAACCCTTGGCATGTGAAGAGTTAGCAAATATTATCACTCAATATTTTCACTTTTTTAGTTTGTCTTGTCACTATGGGATTTTTCCTTTGATACAGAAGTTTCTTGTTTTATATAAACACATTTGTCAATTTTGCTGTTATTGCCTGTCTCTTTGGAGTCTTATAAAATTTGCTTA
This sequence comes from Hydrochoerus hydrochaeris, assembly GCA_004027455.1. Classification (NCBI taxonomy): domain Eukaryota; kingdom Metazoa; phylum Chordata; class Mammalia; order Rodentia; family Hydrochaeridae; genus Hydrochoerus; species Hydrochoerus hydrochaeris. The sequence continues at coordinate 79,586 of PVLA01008489.1, read as the reverse complement.
TACTGAAATATTTCTCAAATATTTTCTTTTTGTTTCAGTCTCTAGTTTTGCTTTTATGTCTTTGATTATTTTTGAGTTGATTTTCTGCATGATGAAAGATGGGGTTTATTTCATTCTTCTGCGTGTTTGTATCCAGTTTTCCCATACAGTTTGTTGAGATGCTGTCCTTTCCTGATTTTTGTCTTCAGGGCCTCTGCTGAACATCAGTTAATGACAAATGTGTGAATGTATTTCAAAGCTCTCTACTCTGTGCCATTGATTTATGTGCCAGTTTCCAGGCTATAGCATGCTATACAATATTCCAGGCTATACAATAGCTTTGAAAAACTACTTTAAAATAATATTTTAAGTATATATTATGTGATTTCCAAATAATGCATTTTCAAATAATGTATTTTAAACATACATAATGTGATGCTGTCAGATATGTTCCCTTTGCTCCATATTGGATTTTTTTGTAGAGCCCAGTGAGTCTTAGGATGAATTTTTCAAGTGCCATGAATAATATAATTGCTTTTTTAAATGAGAAAAGCATTGGAGTGACACACAGAAAGGACCATAACTAAGGTAACATGGCATGAACAAGGAACTATCCTTCAAGCAGTAGCCTCCAAAGAAAACTGATGAATCATAGAAGAAGAAAAAAAGTTATTTTATAGAAACTCAAAAAAACATAAGAAAATAAGCAATTAATAAAATTAGAAAAGCAACTTGTGACCTATATTTTTACTCTCACATCTACATTTTATGTGAATATTTGGTTTCAAAATCATTTTTTTATTTTGGAAAGGAAACAGATGAACTGTTTATTGAAAATAGCAGCTATCACTTAACCGGTTTATCTGATTAAATTTTGTGGAACTGGGGTGTAGCTCAGTAGCACAAGCACCTGCCTGGCAAGTGCGAGATTGTGAGTTTGATACCTGCAAACAAAGTAAATAAATAAATTTTTTCTCAGCAGCAACAAAGTTTTGACACAAGTAATATGCTTTCTTAAAATCTAAGTTGGATACCTTAAAAAACTGAACAGAAGTTATTTTAAGATGCAGAAAAATTAGGTATGGATAAGACATTACAAAAGATTAGAAGGAACATCATAAGATTACAAAACTCAAATTACTTTGGACATTTCTTAGTGTTTCTCTACCACTTTAATTAAAATAAAAATTATAGCTGACATAATAAGCATTATAAAACCAAAGAAAAACATAGAATTTTTGTTCAATGAATTCATTTAAAAAAAACTTTGAATGAATAAACATGTAGTTTTTAAAAATTAACATAAAATGCTTGAATTTATTTACATATTTATTTTAAAAAAAATTTTGGGGTACCAGGAATCAAACTCAGGACCTTGCTCTTTTCAGGTCAGTGGTGTGGCACTGAGCTATATCCCTGGCCTATTTCTTGAGTTAGTGCAATCAGGATTGTTCAGGATTTTTAAATTTTAGCTAACCTTTTTACCTACATAATAAACTACTTACTGAATAGTGTTGTCAAGTATTTTATATTATTATATTGGCATGTTCTTAGAGAAGGGATGTAGTTTATTCTTTGCTTTTTCGATTTTATATTCCATGTATCAATACTAAGCAAAATCATGTAACTTGTACATTGGAATAATGCAAAGAAAAATGACTTCACTAAGTATAAACTTGGGTATCATCAAGGATATTTTGCTAAGTTTTCATGGCACATGTTTCTCAGTTTAAAATGGATTAGATGAATAGGTAAAACTAAAATTAATAAAACTGCATTTCAATTTCTTCATTTTGAAATCATAAAATCTTTATCATGCTGAAAATAACAGGTGAATAAAAATTCTACATGCAATTTAAAAGTATGTTAATATTAACAGACTCATTTTTGTAAAATGTACTTACTTGTATATAAAAGACACACTTTAGTAACTGACCTACTCAAATCTGTAAGGATATAAAGATAAAGGAAAACAAAGAGGATTGGTTCTTTAAGGGTTGGATTATAACAAAATAGATGCATGCCTCAGTGTTTAATAACAAATCTCTACAATTTGTGGTAACCACATGGAAGCTGTTAAATCACATTTTTGCTTTAGAAATACTTCATATTTACAAACATTTGGAAGATACTGCAGAATTTCCGTACGTTTTATGGTTTATTATTGATTTCTTATGTTAGTATGGTATGTTTGTCACAATTAATGTAATAATATTGATGCATCATTGAAGTCTATAATTCAGATTTTATACATCCTAGCCTAATATCATTTTTTCTGTTCTAGAATCCCATCCAGAATACATTATTTTTTTAAAAAAATTATTGTATCTCTTTGAGGCATGACTTTTTTAGACATTTCTTGGTTTTGATAGTTTGATAGTTTTGAGGAGTGTTGAGCAGGTGTGTTTTTTAAATTTTTTCAACTGAGATTGGTTTGATAGTTTTCTCATGATCGTACTGAGGTTATTGGTTTTTGTGAGGAAAAACACAGAGCTCAAGTACCTCTTGCAGCACATAATATCAAGTGTATTTACTGTCAGTCTGACTTAGTCATGGTTAGTGCTAACCTGTATTGACCCTGCAGGTAGTTTATGTTGTCTCTGTACTGTAGTGTTAACTTATTCCTTTTTACACTTTGGAAGGAAGTTTTATGTGTAGCCCAGCTTAAAGGCTGTAATTAATTGTCCATTTCTGCCAGGGTTGAGACTCTTCATCAAGTACTGCAAATTCTATGTAGGAGATCTGTCTCTTGCCCTGTACATTCATTCCCTTATTTATTTATACCAGTGTGGATATTTAGATTAGCCATTTATGTAAATCAATTTCATTTTACTAATATTGTTCAAATTGTGTAAATTTTAGACACTGGTACCAGTGGGATTTTTTGTTTGTTTTTCTTTTTGTGTGTGAGTTTGTTTGTTTTTTAGCTTTTGATATACCCTATCATTTTTTTGAAAGAAATTCATTATTTCTCAGCATTATAAATTTCTCCATACTCATCTTATATATTTCTTGTCCCAGTTCTGAAATCAGAACCCTGGCTCATTTTAGTTGAGAATGGTGTTAGAAACTAAGATCTTGGTGCTACTTGTTGCTCTTACTAGGACCTCATGGCTGACAGAGAAGGGAGACATGTATTTTGGGGGTAAGTCATATAGACATGCATGTCTATAAATATTCCCATGTGTATTTGTCTCTATATTTGGATGGAGATGTTCATATTGATGTCCTCCATTTTAGTTTTATTACCACATGGATCATTCTTTCCTGCTCCTATTTATTATAGAAAACTTGCCATCTATTCACTCAGTTAATCACCTCTTGTATACACATATAGTGGATTCTGAGTTATTAACTGATCTCTTCATGAAATAAAAATCATCAATTGTAGTGCAGTGAGTATTTGCAGTTTCTTTGCTTTTATACTCTCCATTCATGCTGGAATTAGTACTTGTTTCCCTATCAGATTTAATGAAGTATTTCATATATTTTTATTTTAATTAGATTCCTTTTTAAAAATTTTTGAAATTAAAGCCTTTGCATGTAGCTACATCCTTAGCTCTTTTTTTTTCTTTTTTCTTTTGAGGTAAAGATTTGCTTAGGCACTAGCTGCCCAGACTAGGCTCAGGATCTAGTTTGTAACTATTCTCAGCCTCCCAGAGTGCAGGAAGTGTAGGAATGCACCATCCTATCTGGTTAATGATTAGAATCTTTCACAGTCTGCCTTTCTGGGATTCCTTCAAATGCTAAATGATTTTTTTATTGCATACATTAAAATTTTAACATTTAGCATGGTAATGTCTCAGTTCACAAATCCATCTGTTAGTGAACATTTCAGTTTGCCAACAGAAGTCTTCAGCTATATTTTGTTTCCATTTGCACACTCTTCCTCGGGTGACAAACAGCAGCGGCCCTGTTCCTACAAGAACACAGAAGTACCATCTTCCTGGCTTTCATGCATGGCCCTGGCTTCCTCTAGTGACTCTGTCATAGCAGGTAGACCTGTGCACATTGGCAGTGAAGCTTTTTTGTGTTTTAAGCACATACAGTAGTGTGCACTATTATTCAATCCAGCATGGTTCTGAAGAAAATGCAGAGCAAGCATGGTGGCAAGAAGAAGGTGCAGAATGGTAACAAAGGTAATGAGGACATACAGAACAAAAATGGTAAGATTTTGAAGAAAATAAGCATTGAATTGGAGAAGGTAATTGTAGAAAAGCATGAGTATAATATTCGTGTGACTGATCTGGCCTTGCAAAATGACAAAGTTGACAATCTCTACTATTCTGCAAAATAGAGATACTGTCAAAAGAGCTGAGGTGGCAAAAGGAGTAAAGATGTTAACTAAGCTGAAGACACGAGTGCTGAGGACGTGGAAAAACTTGTGTTAGTGTGATTGAATGTGAAACAGCAGGCAAGTGATAGTATTAGTGTAGCTATTATTTGTGAAAAAGTCAGGAAATTGCCCAGTGATTTAATGCAAGAAAATCCCTCTCCAAGTGCAAAAAAGTGATGAATTTAGAACCAGTAGATGGTGATTTGATAAGTTCCACAAGAGAATTGCATCAACAGTGTGATAAGATACGGTGAGACTTCCAGGTCTGACAAGGCAACTGCAGAAGCTTACAAGAAAAATTCCCAGAATTCATGAAGATGGAAGAATAAATTCCTCAAAAAGTGTTCAACTGCTATGAAACAGGGTTCTTCTGGAAGAAGATGCTGAATGGATCCTGTAGCATGCAGGAGGAAAAGGCGCTGCTGGGCCCCAAGCTCGTGAAGGACAGAGTGACCCTTGTGTGTGTGAACGCAAACTCTGATCTAAAGATTAAACCTCTTGGCTTACCATCTCTAGACCCCTCCTGCACTCAGGAACAGAGTGTGAACAAGGTCAGACTGCCTATCATGTGGAGGGTGGGTGAGAAAGCTGGCATCACATGGAATGCCATGGAATGAATGCTTGAGGCGTTCACATCCACTGCTAAGAAATATCTTTCTGACAACCAACTGCCTGACAAGTGCCTTCTTCTGACCAATAATACCCCAGCACAGCCTCCAGCCTCTAGGGATGATATAGACGCTGAGTGTGACTTCAGGAAGGTCAAGTTCCTCCACTCAACATGAAACTTTTCCTGCAGCCCTTGAACCATCAAGTGATCTGTGATTTCGAGAAGCTCTACACAGAGGTACTCTTCACCAGGTGTTTTAATGTCACCTAAGAGATGTTCTGGACTCTGAAAGAGTTTTAGAAGAAACATTTCCATGTCCTCCACTGCATCAACCTCATTGACAAAGCCTGTGAAGATGTCATGTACTGCACCTTAAGCTTAGCCTGTAGGGAACTATGGTCAGAATGTCACTGCGTCTGATTTCGAAGGGCCTGATGCACAAATGGTCAAGGATATTGTGCCCATGAACCAGAATATGGCTCTGGACATCGATGGAGGAGCTTGTCAAGGACCATCAGGAAGAGCTGACCATGGAAGAACTTGCTGAACACCAGAGTGAGCAGCAGAAGACACTTGTTGAGCAGCATGCCAGCGAGGAAAAGGAAGGCAGGGTGGAGGTGAGAAGCACTGTGATAAAAGCTGTTATAGTAACATGGAATGAGTGGCAGGGTTTCTTTAAGACGCACAACCCCAACATAACTATGATGAACAGTGCTGAATTTGATGAATGATAATGCAATCTTGTATTTCTGGGGGATTATACAGTACATAAAAAAACAGGTGATATTAGACAGATTTTTTTGGTCAAAATTAATCCTGCAGCTCAGACAAAAAGAAGAGAGGGATACCCTGCAGGAGATCTCTCCGTGTCTTTATGGAGGAGGACTCTTGCCACCCACCTTTTTGTACTGTAGGCTAGAAGTCCCCGCCAGCAAAGGGATTGCTTCCTCTTGATACAGTACTGTACTTTGTTTCATATTTGTGTGGTTAGAAAAATACATGTGGTTCAGAATGGATTAACTTAATTTATATTGAACTTTATGAAAAGATTTGATTTGGTTCACAATTTGGTTTACAGTCACAATTGTAGAATGAATTAAGTTTGTGAACTGAGGTATTACTGTTACTGTGAAGTCCCCTTGTCTAGACAAATGCATAAGGTCATATCTCCACCATTATTTTTTGCACAGAATAACTTTTTTCTCTCAATTTTCTCAGTTTTCAAATTTATTTACTTCTCTCTGAAAAAATATTTATCATTAATTTAGCTTTCTATAAATTTACATTTTCCAAACTGTCAATCACGTAGTATAAAGGTTTCTTTTGTTACTGTTCCAGAATGGCTGCTCACACTTACTAAAATGTATTTAAATTACATTTGTTGAGGAGAACCAGTGAGCAATTCACCTGCCCTCTTGGTAAAGTGCCATAGTAGAACCCAGACAGCTGCACAAAGAAGCAATTCACCTGTCCTCTTGGTAAGCACCTTCCTCTTGCGTGAACAGAAGGAGAACCAGTGAGTAGCTCCTGAGATCTGGCCACAGCCATGGTGGAACCCAGGTGGCTGCACATAGAAGCAATTTGCTCGCCCTCTTGGTAAGCGCCTTCCTCTGTCTTGAGCCAGTAGGAAACCCAGTGGTGTCTCCTGTGAGCCTACCGGTGCATGGGCTTGGAATCAAACATCCCCAACCCCCCCCCCCATTAACAACTGGGGACAGAGGTCTGAGCATCTCTTGGGAGGATGACTGTATGCAATATAGCAAATATGGGGGGGTCTCCTCTGTCTTCTGTCTGAAAGCAAATGTTGTTTTCAGTTTTGTTTCATTATGATTAATTGCTTTACTCTATTCAATATTATCTTTCAGTTAGTTTTATAATGTTCTGTCTTTGGTTTGGTTTTTCTATACCTAATTGACTAGACAACTGTTGTGAAGATAATGAGGTATACTATGGTACTTATTACTGTTATCCCAGTAACCTGCTGTGGAAGTTCTGTACCAATTGGCTTTGTTCTTTCTTGTTCTGTTGTATTTCTACTATCTTCAAAATTAAAATAAATATATAAATAAATTATACTTGTTAATTAAAACAACATTGAGATTCTGTCTCACTCCAGAAAGAGAATGGTTATCATCAAGACATCCACCAATAACAAATGCTGGGCAGGGCTGTGGGGAAAAAGGAAGCTTTTGCCACCACTGATGGGAGTGTAGACTGGCACAACTACTGTGAAAATCAGTATGGAGATTCCTCAAAAATTAAGGAGTAGAGGTCCCAGTCAACCCACTCATTCCTTTTCTATGTATATTCCCAGAAGAATTATAAACATGTCACAATGATATATATGCACTTATGTTTATAAGCACCACAATTTGTAATAGTTAAATCTTGGAAACAACCCAAATGCACATTAACTGAGGAGTGAACAAAAAAAAATATGGTCTTTTATTCAATGAAGTACTATTGAGCCATAAAAAAGATAAACTTGAGACTTTTATAGGTAAATGAATGCAATTTGAGACCATAAAATAAATCAAATTCACACTGGCTCCCAGGTATGAGAAACTGGAAGAATAAATGAGATCTAAAATGTACAATAGATGTTAGGAAATGAGAAGAAACTGTTCAATATGAAAGAGGAACTAATGTACAGGAAAGGAGAAAAAAGGAAGGGAAAAGGAAAAAAATATATATATATACAAGATAGTTAAGATATTGTACTACTAGTTTTCCTTCGTTCATTGAAAAGAAAGATTTGTGCTAATATTGTTTTGAGAGTTTTTGATATTCATATCTTGCCCTTTTGGTAACTACTTTGAAGATAGTAATACACATTATATTAACTATTATTATTCTCCTATTATTTTTTTTGAAATTTTTGGTTTTTTTTCCCATGAAATAAAAAAAATTACACTCATTTCTCTGTATGGATTCCATACATATGGTTTTATGTAACTAGGCTAGTAATTCTCTTTTCTTTCTGTTAGTTAAAAAATATATATGAAAGACAATTTAATACACAGGCTACTTTTTTTTTTTAGTTTTCACTTTTTATTAGTACATGATTATATTAAACTTTTGTAAAACAGTATAGAGATTTAAACATCTGCATTATGTAAACATTTTCCTATTGATGTTTGTAATTTCTATAGTTACAATAGGTCATTACTAAATTCTTATTTAAAATGTGTTTGTCTATTTGTACAACTACTTTATGGACTACATATTGATTGGTTGGAGGTTACTCATGTTGTTAGTTGTAGCTGAATTTCTACTTTGAAACAATTTTCTACAGAACTGTTACAATGACAATATAGTTTTCCTGAACACCTCACTTCCTTAATAACATCTTCTATTAACCATGACTATGTAATATATAATATATTTCACTTTCCATGGAGACTGTATCAGTTTATACTGTTTACAGTATTGCATAACTCATTGCTAAACACTTTTTATAGTCCTTATTACTCTTAAATTTTATCTGATTAGTACATACCATTCATTATTTCAATGGCTTTTCTCTGATATGCAATGACATTATCTTCTCAGGCATTTTTTGACATTTGGTATAATCCTTTGATAAGTTTTCTATTTTCTTTGATCATATGTGACATGTTTCTATGTTCTCTCCAACATGTTCACTTATCAATTGCAGAGAAGTCTGTATGCATCTCTTGTCATTCACTCATAATTTCTGGGTCCTTACATCATTTTTGACATAAGGATCATAGCACAGAGAGTGATACTCATTTCCCAAAGAATTCAAGACATAGTATAGTACGATATGGAATTAACTCTTGGGCCAGGGATGTAGCTCAGCAGTGCAGTGCAAGAACCTGAGTTCGAGTCCTGATACCAAAAAAGAAAATAGAGAAAGAAAGAAAAAAAGACCACACACACACACACACACACACACACACAGAATTAACTCTTTAGTGAAAAGTTATTTACAAATACAAGAGAGGAAGGATTGAGCAGGCAGATAAAGCCTTTACTTTATTTGATCTTTTAATTTCTTGTCCTTGACTTGCTCCTCTTCTTTCCTTCTACATTTTCTATTTCACCCAATTCATCTTCCATGCATTTGTAATTCCAAGCAAAGCAGCATTACATGAGCTTGACTCTTGCCTCAGTTTCCTAGGGAGTTTATATGAAGACACAGTTTCCCTCTTTGGTAGTGTTCTTTATCAGTTTGCAAAACATCATCATATGCTGTGCAATTAATATCTTTCTCAATTTATTAATGGCACAGTGACATGGTGTCTGCCTAGCAAGCACGAGGTCATGAGTTTGAATCCTGGCATTCCCCCCCTCAAACAAAGTGAATTTCTGGTTTAATTTATTTCCAGTCTTTTTCACATGGCATAATAAAGGTTTCTGTAGCATGTGTTAGAAAGTTTGTGAGAGAATTACATTAAGTTATTAAAAAGAAAGAATCACTTTCTCTTGATTATACACATTATAAATCCAAGGATATAACTTAGATGTAATTTGGGCAGAGAAATAAAAACCCTCTGTAGGTCAATTTCTCTTGAACTTTCATTTTGGAAGATGTGTTTTCCTCTTTAATTTCCAAGTAGAATAAGGAGTGTTATCTTGTTTAGTTACATTTACACAGAACTATTAGTGTACATTTGGTGCTGCAGGATAGAATTCTGGTTGAATTTAGGACCACTAAAACCCACCTGCCGCATTTGTGCCCTCCCCATGTTTGCATACACTAGAAAAAGTTCACCTTGTGTTCTAGACAGTTCCAAGTCACACCCATGCTGAGAGCTCCGCTTGACTTCTGCTTATGGTGACCTCCTCAGTCAGGTGTCTTTAGCACCCTGAGCACCTGGTCACAGCTAGCTGGGGTTCTGCTTTAGGCAAAGTTGCCCATGCACCCCCACATATGGTGGGAGTAATTTCTTCTTGAAGAAAAAAATGGAAGCTAATTTAAGCATATTTAGAAAAAAAACAACAGAGGAGGACAAGAGGAAAGTTTATAAAAATTAAGATCTTTCTTCTGGGATTTCACCTGCCTGGAGTCTCCTCAGATAACAAGGGGGCCTCTTAAAGGGGGCTCATCTGCCTGTTATCTTCTGCTGAAGATAAAATGCCAATGGTTTTACCCTCTCATTTGTATTTCAACTCAGGCTAACATCTTCATTCCTTGCACTGCCTTTTTATTCTTCACAATGAAATAATGCAGGACATTCTGGCTGGGAGAAAATTTTTTTTTTAACATTAAACACCTGTGAAAATTAATGCATTTTTGAAAAGAATAAAATAATATTCCACTATATACTGGCAAAGTATCATTTCAATATGCTCATTTCATTTCTTTTGGAAATTTAGACTCTGTTCCTAATACCAACCATACTTTCTCCCACCCAATCTGTGTGATTTACACAGATGTAACCCTCAACAATATGTGGTGTTTCATGTTGAAAATCTTATTATCTTACTTTAAACTAACTTACTCTTCTATTCAACAGAATATTTTTGAGCTCAGTTGTGCATCTAGTTTATGACATTAAATTGTTGCAGAAAGTTATAAATGTATATAATAAATATTGTCTGTACATACTACTTCTGCTTATCTATTCTGCCAGTATCGGATCTCCTGTGTGTTTCTACCCTGAGGCAGAGACTAATTCCCTGTAGTTTTCATCTCTTTATAGTACTTCCTCTCCTGGGATGCCCTTTCTTAGCATGGTTAGTTTTCTCACTCTAGAGATACCACTTTTTGAACTGAGAAATTGCATCCATACAGAGATCCCTTGGGGATATGTGCATGAGAAAGTTAGAAACACATTCTCCATTAATAAACCACTCTCACCTAAGAGTCCTAGCCTCAAGAGCCATTTTTAATCCACTTTTTAAATGTTCATGACTAGACGCCAAGTCCTCCACATAGACTCCTGCACCTTTTAGCATAGAATTATCCATCTCTTGTGCTTTCAGCAATGCTGCATAATCAGCCCTCATGCCCCGAGCCAGCTCTATTTTATCATATTGTGCCTATGCTTTGTTTTGTGTTTGTCGCTCTTCTTGATATTTCACTGCTGATTTTCAGAAGATTGCCACTGTAAATTGTGAGTAATTATGATTTTCCATGCCTTTGCTAATGGCAAGCAGCCTGAGAAATTAATCACATTTTCTTTAGCATATTATTCTTAAAATCAGGCAACAGGAGTCATTCCTGGCTCTTGTCCTACCTCCACCCACTCTGGAGATCTAGATTTCAATACAGGTTTTCTGCATTTCTATTAATCTTGGCAGCTAGTACATTTTGAAGACTATTAGGAAATAACTTCTGCAATGCATGTTCCTCAAATTCAACCATTTTGTGATGATAATGAAATCATGGAGTTAGATCCCTGAAAATAATGTGTCATAATATAAAGTGCATTTTAAAATAAAGACAAAACACGTTGTACTTCTAACTTTAGAATATACAAGGAACTGTGTTCCATTTAAAGAGAGATAAAGATGCAAACCCTATGTAAACTCCTACCTGTTCAATTCCTCACTTAAGCATCAGGCTGGGACAGTAGATAAAGCACATACAGAATCAACAAGTAATTTAGCTCCTTCACCAGTTTCCATGGCAACTGTACTATATAAAACTAAGAAGAAAATGCATTAGGAAATTCAGGCTTGGCCTTGACTTTAATCACTGACACTTTGAGCATCACTTTCTTCATTACAATATACAGAGCAACCAAACATATATACTAGATAATATTTGACATGACACACAACAAATGTAACAAAACGATGTAGAATCATCAGTGCATGGGGTGAGATGATTCAAATTAAACCTTTAAAATCAACTCAGAGATTACAAACTCTGGCATTTTGACAAGGACTGAGATGAAGCAGTCATGAAATCCCAGGTTAAAAGGGATTTATTCAAGTTGGTCTGTCCCTTCTGGTTCTTAGATAAGACATCTTTCCCCTGGGATTTCTTTGCTGACCCTGAGTCACTGAAGATGAATGACTTGCCTATATTGTCCCAATAGAGTCAACAGCAGCCTTAAAAGCCTTCAGAATGGATATTTGGCCTCAAAAAGAAAGATGCCCTGCATATTGAAGTCCCTGTGGTTGTAAAGGAAGAGCAATGATCCTGTGATGCAGGGAGCTTGGTTCTCATATTGAAGAGTTCAAACGCACACACACGAACTCCTGCATCCTCTCCACTGTCACAGAAAGACTCACATCTGAGTAGCAAGGGCCATCCAGGGTTAAGTTTCCTCGAATGGTACTTTCCTGGATTGTGGATTTTTCAAATAATACTTCTAAACTAGTTTCTGGCATTTTAGTTCAGAACACTGATAATATTTGAAATGATTAAGTGGATAATTTTTACAGAATTGTGATTAGTAAAAAAGCTCTACTGTTTTACTACACATTCTTATTACTCATTATTACATTTGATTTTATCTTTTTGTTTGAATTTGTTACCAATAATTATTTGATTATTGTCAATACAATTTGGCTAAAATACACTTCTATTTCTGGGGCAGGGACCAGGGCAGGAGGAGTTGTAAATGAGATAATTTGGATTTATACTAGGGACAGCTGGAAAATCTTATGCAAAATGCTGTTCCTGACATTATATGCTTTTTTATGGGAGTGGGTAGAAGGAATTTACTTAAATAATTGGTAAGAGAACACGTTTGAAAGAATATCTCTCAGGTGTGAAAATATAAAGTTGTGAAAGACAGTAGCCAATAAGGAAACTAGAAAGTTAAACATGTTAGAGTTACAAATAAAGGGAAATGGAGCTGAAAAACACAATAATTTTGTTTTGTTTGATTTTTACTATGTCTGAAAATATGGACAGCTATTTTGAAGACAAGAAGAGGCATTATGGTAACCATTGTTGATTTCCTATTATCTTGCTTTGAAATCCTGTGTCACATTGTTTTGCTTTGATTGGCTTTATTCTGTTTTATTTTATTTGGTTTTATTCTCTTTAAAATAAAATTTTACATAACATCTCAGACAGATCAAAAAAAATAAAAGAAAACAAAACAAAATAATGAAGACCTTGGGCACTGTTGTGAAATTTTATGTAGATTATTTCCAATTTTTGCATATTATTGTTCATAATAGAGTATAAAAAAAGCAATCTAAGAGACATGGATGTCATTTTGGTCAGTTTAATAATTTTGTGAGCATTGATAAGAACTTCAATATATCCAGTAAAATAGCAATGAGAAGAAAACAGAATAGATTTGAGTACACTGAATAGTATGACTCCATAGGATTTCTGTAATTTTTATTTTAAAATAATTTTAGACTTACAATGGAATTTCTAAGATAAGAGACAGCTCCTTAAAGCCATTCATCGAGCTTACTTATGATTATAATACTTATGTAACATATTATTTAATTGGTATTTAAAATTATCAAAACTAAGAAATTAACATGGAACATTTTTACTATTAACTTCATTAAATTTTCTTCAGATTTTGCAGTAGTGTCTTTTTTGTTTTCTAGTATCCATTCCAGGGTAACTATTCTATTTAGATATCACACCTCCTAAGTCACTTCCAATCTGTGACATACCATTAATCTTTCTTTGTTTTGACTCTTTCAAATACCACCAATGGGTTTTGTGTAGACTCCACTTGAAATGGGTTTGTTAGATTTTTCATGATTAGACTGATATATATTTGGAGAAAGACTGTCACAGAGGTGAAGGGTCCCCATATCCATGCCTACCAAGTGCATTACTGAAAACATAGTCAATACTGATGGTATGAATCATTTTGATCCCTTGGTTAAGGAACTGTCTACAAGATTTCACCTTTTGAGAGTTATATTTTCACTTCTCCAGTCTTTGCTAAAGTGTGTCACTAAGTCTATCTCTACTAGAGGAGTCTCTTTTTAAACTCTTCTTCAGTAGGCAGAGCTAGGAAATGCACACCTGCAAGCTCATGCAAACACATACATATATGATTACACAAACACATAAGTTTTAGCATCTGTGAATCTGGCTTTGTGTGTGTGTGTGTTTGTATAATGTGTGTGCTAATGCATTGTACACATGTTCATCTGGATATCTTGGACTTCAATTTGTTAGCTACCAGTAGCTCAAACTGGATTTTCCATCTTATTCTTTCTAAAACATGAGACATTTGACCATTGCTATTATAATATATTTACTTCTGTGGCCAAATTTTACATACACATAAGATAGTTTTACACTTGCTAGTATGAATCCTATGGTAAAATATTCACTACCTAAAGATTATATCAGGTAGAATTTTTACTGTATGCAAGGAATGAATTAAAAGGAAAATTGTAGGTCTCTGATTTGAATGACTTCTTCCATGTTGTTACTGACTGAATGGAGAACTTTTTGTTAAAAAACCAAATTATTTAAAAAGATTACATTGATTTTGTTTGAGTTAGTTTGAAATGGTTGTAGGTGATCCACACAGCAAAGTTTTACAATGCCTTTTGATGTATAGATCAAAATATAAAGAACTGTCTCAAATGAAAATAAATATATGAATTTTGGTTGTGCCAGCTGCTTATCTAAATATACTATATTCAGAAGATTTTAAGTGAAATAAATTCAGGCACACAAGTTTAAATATCTCATAGTTTCTCTTATATAAAAAAACAAATTATGAACCAAGAGCAAAATAAAAGACAGATAATAGGAAGTAGGGAGATAGACCTTTCTTAAACACAAGGGGATGAAGAGATGAAGAGGAGAGTTAGGAAAGGGAAAAGGGATAAAAATGTGTTTTATGCATATACCAACTCCATGCAAGAAATGTGAAGATTAAATACAGCAAACATGGACTAATTAAAATGTGAAAAAATAATAGTAACATGTGGGAACAAATATACAAACTATGAGGAAACCACTGACTGTTATGGAGATCAGATTTGCATCTCCTGACACATGCACAAGAAGTTTATTATGACATAAGCTATATAATCTGCATTTTAAAAGCACTAAATACATATCTTCTAATACATATGATTGGATTAGTCATGTATGAAAATGAGCTTATGTATAAATGGCTTGTTTTCTAATCTATCTACATATTTAGAAGCTATATGAGTTTCAAATTGTATTCTATAAATGATTACAAATTTAGTGATTTAAACCAACAAAAATTTACTGTCTCATAGTGCTAGCACTGAAAAGTTTAAAGTGGGTTGGTAAGGCTGTGTATGCATTCCAGAGGTTTTGGAAAATTCATTACCTTGTCTTTTCCCACTTCTAGAAACCACCTACATTGTTTTGGCTTCTGGACTAGCTATAGTTCTGGGGATACTTATATGCTTACATCTTTCTCAATTACGGTCCTCCTGCCTTTGTCTCATAAAGATGCTTGTGGTTATGTTGGACCGATTTATACAGCATAAGCCAGATGAATTGCCTAATTTAAGATTTTAATTTATTTGTATTTGGCAAATCTATTTTTATAACTAAATGTGACATTCAAGATTTCTGGGAAGGATGTGAGTAACTTTGACCAGGTGAGCCTTTGGCTACCACTAGGAACATTAGTTAAAGAAATTTTAGGTGTAGTAGCAAAAACAAAAACAAAGAACTCCAAAGTCTCAATGACATCAAGCAACAGAAATGTAATTTTTGTCTAAATGAAATAGAAAATAGAAGTTTCATATGGCAACCTTCGGGAAGCAGTGGTTTCCTGAAGCAGCCTCCTGCACCACAGCCCCATCTTCTACAGGGCATCCCCTGTTAGCCCAAAAATGAGAATCACGTAGCAAACACCATACCCAGGCTGTTTAGTGGATGTCACTTCTGTCCACATTCCTAGTGCCCAAATTCAGTCAAATTCCAATTAAAATAATCTGTAACTATAAGAGCAGGGTAGAGGATGCAGATTAGATAAATATCAGAAAGCATCATTGAGATTTATGAATTGATGTCTGGTCTATCTAGGTAAAGAAGTTGACTGATAAAAGAAAAGTGCATTTTAGAAGCTAATGCATGTTTAGTTATTAATAAAACATTAACAAAATAAAACAAAGCAATTCTAAATTTCTAAGTAGTTAAGCAGTTGACTTCATAAAAACAAATATTTTGAAATTATAGTATATATGAAAGTTATCATTGTATGTGTATATGTATGTATCTTTGTATTTACTATTAAATCTCAAATTAAAAGAAGGCTATCCAAGAATTCAAACAAACCCTGATAAAATAAATTACATTTTTCCATTTTTATTTTTACTTTTTGAGTCAAGTATTTTAATGGGAAGATTTTATAGACATTCTACATGTAAAGAAATGATACGGTTTTCAATAGTCTTCAAATTGGCTACAAGTAACATTTATTTGCAATCTAGCCAGGGGAATATTTCTGTTGTTTGAGAAATCAGTGATAATTAGGTCTCCTAATTCATAACCTCCTAGTCTAATATTATCTCTCTAGCTACATCTTTTCTGAACCAGCAGTGCATTAAGACATATCATGTCTTATGGAAACAGATCACCATAGCCCTAATGGTTTCACTTGTTCTTTTATGAATCATTTCCAGGAGAAAAAGCACGTGCCTTTACGTGACACCAGTGCCTCTGATGTTCAGGACCATGGACAGAACCTGAACAACTGATACAGTGACATAGTGATTGAACATACGAAATTGTATTTATTTACTTATTTTGGAGGCAGTGTCTCAGTATGTAGTTCAGGCTAGCCTTGAGTTTGTCCATTCTCCTGCTTCCACCTCCCAAGTTACAGGCAACTAGCCACTTTGGCTAGTTGTTGCTGGAATCTTTCAAAGGTTCACAGCATTAAGTGCAACAGAAACACATTTTTTGTAGTCAAGCAGAATTAGAATACTTTCACTATATATTAAAAAGTATATGGAATGACTATGACTCCATTCTTTTCCCTGGTAATACAGCAACATCTGATAGTTTATTAAAATGAAAACCAGAAAATCCACCTGAATATCATGTATTAGATTAATTTCACATTTAAACCCATTATGGATTGATACTAGTAAATTATGTGGAACAAAATTTAAAAGAGAAGAATGATTCCAGGATTGCCTCAGTGTGTGGAAGATAAGATAAACTGCATAATTCTTTAAAGAATATTCCCTTTACGATGAATAGTAAGTCAGAAGCAAGGGAAGCCTTAAGCACTAAGTGATTATGTAAAAGCCTGAGATTTCTACAGACATTTCTACCTTTCTTTGGTTTTCATAAAGGAGATATTGTGGAAATTAAGAAAACCTAGCAAATGTTTCTTTTTTCGAGCATTTACTCTGTACTTTTCTTTCTCCAATATTTGTTTAGTCTCATTTATCATTTATACACACAAGTCTCCTGATACAGTATTTGTTGTGATCCTATACATGGAGCTGTGACAGTAAATATTTTCTCTCCTAGTGTGTCACTATGTGTCATTTTAAAATCACTATAATCCACCAAAATAAAATATACTGGTTGTCATCTTCTATTCTGAATTTGTGGGATGGTCCACGATATATGTCAAATGTGTATTGCACAGGCAAGGTTGACCTTGCATTTCAAAACTGGACTTAGAGTCTTTTTTCTGCAGTGATAAGCCTATGAGAGCAGTAATTTGAGCCTTATCTTTTTCTGTCAGGTACAGGTTGCAAAGAAAGTGTGCTTTTCAAATTTTGGTACAATTTAAAAAATATTTAGGAAGACTGCAATAACTCAAATGGGATAAATAACATAAATGCACTTATTTATCATTGTTTATTTTTGTTATTATCTGTTTATGTTACACATTCAAGCAACATTTAAATTAATTAAGCAGATTTTTATCAATGAAGTCAAAGCCTCAATAGATTTACAATTTAGTACTCCATGGTTTGTGGAATTGAGAAAATTGATTTAGATAAATTTCATTTATGTTCGAAATCTACTTTTGATGTTGAACTATTCTCCAGTTGTATACTATTAGAAATATTCTAGAGCAGAAAATGCTGATGTCAAGTAACTTGAAAGAGTTCTTTGGGATTATCAGGACTCTGGTTCTGGTGCTTAAGTCTGACTTCAAGCAAATTGCTCAGCTCTCTGATCTAAGAGTCCATACAGAGTCCTTACTACCATCTCTGGCATGTTATGAATTATTCACATTTCTCTGCCAGATGTACTGAGCTTGTTTATTTAATTTCAGATTTTGTCCAGGTGTGAGTACCTATGAGTGTAAAACTTGGTTGGTAATATTCCATACTGGCTTCAGTAGTGGAATATGCAGTCTCATCATCCAAAGAGATGTTATACATACTTGGTTTCTTGTTCATGGTGAGAAGCATAATTTTTTAAAAAGATTGTCCATTACAACTGTATTACATTATTTTCATTATCTGCAAATAGACTATTCTTCTGCTACACTCAATGCAACTTAACCTCTAAAAATAATTTGAAACTTCAGTATGTCTTCTGATGCTTTTTTATTTACTAAGATTAGGTTTATATGCATATAAACACACATCTGTATAGGTAGCTAAGCTTTTATGTACTTGGACATAATTATATATGGCATACTTACTTGTGTATACTATATATATATTACTATATATATAATACTTGCATATAATACTATCTCTCTCTCTCTCTCTCTCTCTCTCTCTCTCTCTCTCTCTGCTTAATCCCATGTTAAGTAAAATAGTAGAAGCTTGGTCTAGAGCTTGCCAAAAATGATTTGGTTATCACGATTAGCAATCTTTCTTTTTAGTTTTGTGGTAGTGAAGATTCAATTTGGGACCTTCTCATTGAGATATACCCCAGCCCATTTTCACTATTTATTTTTAACCAGGATCTTACTAAGTCAACTGTCAATTGCCCAGGTTGATTTAGAAACTACTATCCTCTGTCCTCAACCTCCAAGAATGCAGGGAATGATAGGCATGGAGACCATGCCTGTCAATTATAGTCACAATGTACTTTATTAAAGAAGAAGCTGTGAATCATTTTAATCTGTTTAGGATTCCAACATATTGCTAAGGTGGGACAAAACTACACAAATTAAATAAGACAGATTGTTCTTTTTATTTCACCTAACTCTTCATGAGTGTTCACGAGGAAAATGAATAAAAGGATTTTAGTGTACAAAATAGAATAACTTAATTTAGAAATTTCTCAACTATGTTTCAATGCAAATAGTAAAGCAATTATCAATAGTGTCCTGTTCATTTTCTCAGAATTTTCACTTACCAGCAATTGCTCTTAATAGAAGCAGGTAAAATTAAATCAGTAGTAAGCATATTTTCTAGATCCCATATGTTATCACTGCATGCTTTTTCTGGAATATTTTAGGCATTTTAGCACTGATATTTTAGGCTTTTTTCTGGTTGTATCATCTTTGCAAAATAATGAACTTTTTGTTATTTTATTTTTTAATTTTTTAAAATTTTATTTAAAGGAAAAAATTAAACAGAAAGAGGGTGGAAAAAATGCCATAATTTCAAAAAAAATAGTAAGAAATCACTAGTTGATAATTACATATTTTCCTCTTAGAAGTAGTTGTTCAAGTTACAAAAATAAAGCATACAAAATAGACATTTAAACAGTGAGACTGCAATCAGTTCTGTTCATCTACCCCCCAAAAAACTTAGTAATATGGTTATCAATCTTACACACTTAAACATACATGCAGTTGTATCCTTTAGAATACTTTCTTTTCCTCTCTTTTTTTTACTATAACTATAATCAATTCTCATAAACTGTTTAGAAGTTCTACACATATATAAGTATTTACACATATACCTATCCTTTCTGTATTAGAGGGGAAAAACAAATCAAAACAAGACAACAGAACAAATTCCTAGAAAAACACAAAATGAAAAAGTTATCTAGAACCACAATACTAGGTGATCTACAGTAGTTACTATGATGTCTCTTGTTATTTTCAATAAAGTTGTCTATATCATCAGGCATAGCATAATTAAACATATAATAATAGCACTATTAATAAAATCTAAACATTGGAGACATTATAGGACTTCAAAGGCAGTTAATAATAAAATCAGAATGGGTATCCTATTGAATCTTGTCATATTCAGAGTAGTTGCCTTTACTCTCAGACTTGATACTATCAAGCATACCAGATTCAAATAAAATCAGTTGAGATAAAACAGCGATATAGCCAATCTTCTCTGCCCCATCTCTGCTATGCTATTTTTCTGTCATTATTGTTTACTTTTCTCCTTCATTCCACTCTCTGTCCTTTTCACTGAGGCCTTTCTGCCATTGTTCCTGGAGTCCTGGTGATTTTCTTCTCCCCCTTAGAATGTCCTTCAGTTTACTTTGCAGGGTTGGATTGGTGGTCACTAACTCCCCAGGTTCCTCTTTGTCATGGAAATATCTTGTCTCTCCATTAATTTTGACAGTTTTGCAGGGTTCGTCAGTCTGGGTTGGAGGTTACTTTCTTTCAGGGCTTGGAATACTTCACTCCAAGCTGTTTTTGATTTGATAGTTTGTATTGAGAAGTCCACTTTGATTTTGATGAGTTTTCCTTTATAGATTGTCGTTTCTTTTCTCTGACTGCTTTTAATATTCTGGTCTTGTGATGGATTTCTTGGATCCTGATTATTATATGTCTGAGTGTAGATCTGTTTTGGTTGTAGCTGGCTGGAGTTCTGCATGCCTCATATATCTGAACATCACTTCTGTATCCTATGCTTGGGAAGTTTCCTTAATTATTTCTGTGAATAGCCTTTTTATTTCCTTTGTATTTGTCCCTGCTTCTTTGTTCACATTTTTTATTCTTAAGTTATAAATCCTCTTGTCATCTTCAAGCCTTTGTATTGTTACTTCCTGGTTCCTTGTTATTTTTAAGAGATCCTTCCTTTTGTGATCATAAATTGCAAATCTATCCTCAAATTTTGAAAGTCTGTCTTTAGTTTCTGTCAAGAAGTTTTGCCAGCTTTCAATGGAGTTTTTAATTTCTTGGTAATCTCTTTGGATCTGTTTCATGTATTCTAGATTTTGTTTATATTCTTCATCAAAGGCTTCTCTCCTTTCTTTGGGTTCCTCCATTCTTTCATTTGTGTCTTCTTGAGGAGTGCCCAGCATATCTTTTATTAGTCTTATATCTTGCTTCACCTGAGTTAGAATTTCAGATTTAAATTTGTTGATGAAGTCACAGAAGTATTTCTTTATTTCCATTGAGGCTGTGTCTGATATTGTGTGTTTGCTGCCTTCGATCTCTGTATTTACCTCTCCTGGACTTATTTCCCCTGCATTAGTGATTGGAGGCTTTTTATTGTTTCTTTGTCTTGTCATGTTTCTGGTTTCTTTCAGACAGGTGAATGGTGTAGGTCTCAGGACATTTTTGTATTGCTTAGAGTTTTTCTGAAACTTACTGGCTGGGGAATTTCTGTCCTCTCCAGTTTGCTGTTGATCTGTGAGATGCATGCAGGGACAATGTGAACTGGCCCCTCCCCTCTAAGCCAGTGAACCAGTGAGTGTCTTCAGCAGGTTAGTTTGTGCCTTGCACATGTCACAGGTTCGGGACAGCCTAGTCCCTGGCTATTGGGTCCCCTAGTCCCAGGGGCATGGCCCAGCCAGCAGATCCCACCAATCTGCTTTGGGCCAGGAGCTGCCGACTGAAGCTGCTTCAGTTGTCAATTCAAGCCTGTCCTGCCCATCTCCTATATGTCATCAAGCTGGTCACCCTGCTCTGGGGAACCCAGTTCTCAGCACTCACCAAAGTCTGTGCAGCTCAGTTCAGCAGTTCCACTCCCTGTTGCAGTGCCTCCTCCTGCCAAGGGTCTCAGGCTCACCAACCCCTACTCTCAGCAGGGCCACGACCTCAGCTTGATTATGAGTCATCTGACTCTAAGACGTGCCCAGTACAGTGACAGGAGTGTGCCCAACTCCAGCCCTCCATCCATGCTTCTTTTTTCCTTTTCCTTTTTCTTTTTCCCCAGTTTCTTCCTGGGTTGTGAGAATTCCTCTCCTTTTGTCTGGTGGTCTCCATGGTGTTAAATTCTAGCATCTGAGTTGTTTTTCTCAGAGAGGGTCTCTATTGTGCTACCTATCAATCCGCCATCTTTTCTTCCTCTATTTTAGGCTTTTTAAAATTAAAATTCTTATTCAGCCTGGTTTCCTTACTTTACCTTAGCACTTTATTAGACTCTTTCTACTTCTTTAAATAACAACACAGATTCTCTGGGGTTTTTTTATTCACAGCCAACTCCCTGAATTTATTATGAATTTTATGTTTTTCTGTTTATTCACTGCTTTTCTATTTTCCACTTTTATTTTTTTAATAATGGTAGCATTATCACCTTTCCTATCAGGTGTTCAAACTCAAATGATTAGATATACCATGCCTTTTCCCTTCTGTTCCTTTTATCCTCAGCAGTATGTTTCCTTCTCAATATAGATGATTTCAGTAAACATCGGATAGCTTCTGATGACTGCTTTAACAAGCTGCCCAAAACAACACTAATTGTTTTGCCTTATGGTTTGGGAGTCAGAAGAAGACATGGATCTCAAAAAGCTAAAAGCCAGGTATCTTCAGGACTGCATCTCTTTTTGGAAGCTGTAGGAAGATAGTTTTGTGTCTTTCTTACCTTGCAAAGTTTGCTCATTTTACTTGGCTAAAGGACACATTACCAGAAGAGCAAGTAAGAGTCTACTTCATATCAAATACTCTGACTCTGATCCCTTCAGAGAATGTGTTATAAAATTTGGCCTGATTGGATGGATAATGTGGGACAATCTTCCTCTGTTGATTTCATTTGATTAGCTGTCTTAATTTCTCTTACCTTTACCATGTAATATAGTGACCACCAGTTTGGGATGAAGACATGGAGCATGGAGTAACAGCTAGGAGTGGCATGTATGTGGCTGCAGAAAGCTGAAGTTTGGATCTGTACCAACACAAAAGAACTACATCATGATTTTTTATAGATAAAAGGAAATTTATTATAAAAGTACAGCAGATCTGAGCAGACTCCAATAATATAGTGTGACACAACAAGGCAGGAGACAGCATCAAAGACAAAAGGCAATCCTCTGGGCAAAGATCTTGCATGACACAGAACCTTAGGCAAGCAAGACAGAAAACACTAACACTGTACCCAGTTTGTTAGTTTCTTGAGTACTGTGTTCAGACAAAAGTGACTTGCCAACAGGCCTACATGTCCTAAGAGCAGAGTGTCTTGGATCTGGCTAAAACCAAGGGCGGTCTAACAGGACACTCAAGGTTACCTGAACACAGCATTTCTTTCCCAGTGGAAATAGCCAGTTTATCTGAAGAAAAGCTGCAGCTGAGATCATTTGGTGAACACCAGCATTTTGCAGAGTCACACTGATTTTAACCCTCTTTCTGGCAGGAGGTTCTATTAATCTGTATAAACCATTTTGCAATAAAATCAATATATTTCCATTTATTTCCCTAGGGAAGAAGATAGCATTTAAGTAATTTATATTTTTGTAAATAAAATTTCTGATTTAGAATATACAGCTATTTTTAGTTAAATGTTGGCAAATCATTCTTCCAAGTGTAGTGATATATAATGGGATAAAGTACATATGTGTGCAGAGTGGACCTACCTCTGCCCTGCCTAGACCACTTTTACTGGCCACATGGCCACTTTCATAAGTGTCTTCATTTGCACTGTCATGGCTGCCTTGATGTCCTGAATCAACTCAACATGTTGATGTTCCGTGCTCATTTTGACTTTGGAGAACAGCTGAGTCACAGGCTGGTGCCAGATCTGGTAAAAGAAGTTCAAGGAGAACAGAGCACAATGTTTTAATGAACTGGTCTTTTGTTGCATGGCATTCAGCAGCAGCACTCACTGTTTTTATGTCACAGCCTCCTCAAATCATGAAAGAAGACTTCCACAACCACTTCAAAAAGTGGTGAGAATCATGGGAGACGTGTGGTGAAGTGAGGGGAGAGTATTCTGAGTAAGACTGATGGTAACAAGTCTTTCATTGTAATTTGATTATTTAAAAAGTGTTAATTTTGTTATTAACTTTTGCATTATAATCTGAGAGTGAAATCCCCATAGACTTCAGGGGGTTATTATTTTTTTGTCTATTTAGTGAGTTTGTGGACAATTTCAGTGATGTCTGTCTAACTAATAGTATGAACTCTACCCCTGTAAACAAGGCACCAGAGTCCTCAACAAGGAGCTGTGACACAGGAGCCACATGTTTCAGTCATATGCAGACAAAGCTCCATTAGGCTTAGATGGTGCACAGCGGGAAATGGGGTTGTGGCTCACTTATGAGATTCATGACAACCCTAATAAGATTTAGTTGAATTTCTCAAATTGTTGCTTTTTCTCACAAATAAGACTGTAGGGTAATTTTCAGGAACATTAAATGACTGCTTGACTTTTTAAAATAATCTCTACAAGTCACAGCTATCTCTTTAGTAAACAAAGCTACAAAACTCTTCTCACCACCAATCCAGCAGTGACTCTGCCCACAGTTCATCTTGCTCACTTTGCTTCCATAATCTAGAGATTATGCTTTTTGGTATGTCTCAAAGTTATAAATTATTTGTATGTCATCACATATTTCTGGCAAGGAGATAATTTATCTTAAAGTTATATCAATTGATATATTATTATGACCCTATTATAGAGTAAGTGCCTCCTTCCAAATTTATACGCTGAAATCCTACACGTTACTGTGATAGCATTAGCAGACAGGGCCCCTGGGAGCGGATTCGCTCATGAGGCTGGAATCTTCAGAAATGAGATTGTCCTTATAAAGAGAGACCTGATAGTTTTTACTTGCTCTCTCTGCTCTCCATTATGCAATATGATGGCCATTTGAAAATCAAGATTGGGCCTTTCTCTAGACACTAGGCCTTCTAACTCCACGATCTTGAACCCCCCCCATCTGTTGAGTTGGGAGAGATAAATTTATGTTGTTTAAGTCACCATTAAGTGGCTTATTATTATTATAGTCAGCAAACTCTTGAAGACAGACTGTAATTATAAGTTGAAATTTAATCACTTTAAAATGAGTATTTCATATTTATACTCTTCAATCCCTTCACTGCTTCCTAGATCCATGATGAATTTCCTTGTTTTGAAATGATTCACCTATCCTAAACCAGTAGGCAATTCTTTCCAGTAGAATTTTGCATTTCCAGAGAACCTGCTGGTAATTGGGGACCTCAATGAATGTGAGAGTGGTATGTCGAGGGGCAGGAGAAGATTATGCTTCTGATGTCCAGTGCATCACCAGTACTTACAGTGCATGAAACAATCTCCTACAATGGTTATCTGGAATCCTGCATTGGCCCAATTGGATGAGCTCTTACTGATATTATTAACCTACCATATCTTCCGGTGCTAGTGTATGTCTCAGGCTTCCCATAATCTTAATAAGAAGATTGTGTCTAACTTTGAACCAATAGAAATAATATGAAGAACATGTTTTATTCTGTACACAGAAATAAAATCAAACAATGTAAAGATAGCATAGAAATTTATCCATTCCTTGGTTAATGCACATCTGGGTTATTTCCAAGATTTAGCTCTTACAAATTATGCTGCTATAAACATGGGTGCACATATATCACTGTGGTGTTTTTTTAATTCTTCTGGAATTCTTCTTCTAGAAGGGGAACAGCTGGGTTGATGGGACCTCTAACCCTAGTTTTTGAGGAATCTCCACACTTATTTGCAGAGTGATAGCACCAGTCTACACTCCCACCAACAGTGGAGAAGAGTTCATCCCTCCCCCATCCCCACCAGCATCTGTTATGAATTGATCTTTCGAGCAGAGCCATTGTTTCTGAAGTGAAAAGGAATCTCACTTTTATAGGTAAAGGGATGCAATTCGAGACCATACTGATAATGATATAAATCAGATCCATATATGTAAACATCTTATTGTCTCACGAGTGTGAGAAACTGAAAGAGTAAAGAAGATCCAAAATGTACATAGATATTGTAAGTTAGAGAGAATCTGCTAAAAAAAAAAAAAGATAAACTGTTGGGAGAAAGGGAAAAGAAAGGAAGGGTAAAAAGAAAAAATATTTATACACAAGATAGTTAAGTTAATTATACACTTAGTTTCTCTTAGTTTATTGAAAAGAAAGATTTGTGCTAATTTTGTTTGGACAAGATATTGTGCTTGTATCTTATACTCTGAATAACTGCTACAAAGATAACAATACACCACACAATGAATATTCTAACTCTCCTACTAACCTGTTTTGAATGTCTGGTTTATTGTTATTTTTATTTTTTTCTCTAAAAAAATAAAAAAACAAACTCCAAAAAAGAAATTTAAAGTTAGCATTTATCCCATTTCTATCATTGGAAAAAACTGACAAAATAAAAATTTTGCATGTATATTAAAACACTCAAAATCTTAAGAAATTTTCCAAAAGGAGACAAATTATTCATTTCAAAAACAATAAAAATCTTTTCCTTTAAGCAATCTTAAAAATACCACACAACCAGGGATTTAACTCACTGGCATAAGTGCCTGTCTAGCAAGTGCAAGGTCACAAGTTCAACTTCAGGTACCAAAAATAAACAAACAAAAAAAAACTTACCACCAACAATAAAAAATGAGAGAAATCAGGGCCAATGAAAGAAACGACTAATGAAAACAGCCTAGAATACTATAAAAAACAGTATCTTAAGTTCACCTCAAGGGATGAAGTAAGTCTACAAAAGGAGCAGAACATTAACGAAAAAAATCTAAAACTGAATCCACACTTTTCTCAGCTCTTGTAAATCTTTTACTATCTCAAGGAACATATCTGTAAATAATAATAAAAACATTCCAGAAACTGGTAAAATATGGTTTCTGAAATATTTTGAGGGCCCACATAGAACAGATGAATTATGTAAAACTCTTGAGTTGCTTTCAGAGTATCTGCCCTTCAGCATTATTAGTTGCTTTATTGGACTGTGGGGAGAACAGCAGTCAAATGACCTGGGAGTTTTTGTAAGGATATAGAAAATTATTTCTGGTGAATTTTGAAAGTTAAGCTTATTTAAAAGTTAGAACTGATTAAATAATTTATTGGAGTTGAATAACATTTTACTGTCTTAGTTTTGCAATTATTTTGTAATTATTTGTAATGTCATAAAGCACACACACACACACACACACACACACAATCACTTCCTACTCTATAGGCCCAATGCTGTTTTTAAGGGCCAATTCATATAATATCAGTTGTAAGAATATTTTTAAATCATAAAATATTTAAGCTCTCTATCTATCTATCTATCTATCTATCTATCTATCTATCTATCTATTGGTACCAGGAATCAAACTCATGACCTTGCAATTACCAGGCAAACACCTGAGCCACTGAACTAAGTCCCCAGCCCAAGCCATTCATATTAACATGTAACACATAAAAAGAACTCAGAACAAACCACAACTGTATTAAAATATTCTTTAACTGATGAGATGATTTCAGCATTTTACCCCTTACTTAGCTTTCTAGAACCAAATGATAAACTACTTGGTCACTTTCCCTGAAGAACTGCATAAAAGAATGACTTTGTTTATCTTATGAACCCTACACATTTTAAGGAGAGAAAAATGACATATATACATGTACATGATGTAAAACTGTACAAATTGACCACATTCTTCTATAACTAGTGGTTTAATAGGCTTGAAGCCTGGCTGCTTAGGACCTCTGTGGATTCTGGGTTTTTCCATTTAAATTTTATAAAAATATTGACAGGTAAGAAGTTTAAACCAAATAATATTGCTTTTGTAGTTCTCTACAACCAGGAGGACCAACAATTATAATTAAAGCTGTGCATACTAATGAGAAATTCAAATGTGAATTAAACTTTCACACCTTTATTTCAGAAGTATGCTCCCCTGGACTTAGAAAATTATTTCACAGATTGGCTTCTCATCATCACAACAGGTTTATTGATTCTCTTCTAAAGAGATTCTCTATGGATTAAAAACTGAGAAAAATCACCAAGTGGATCTTTGTTGTTGAGTCCCTACACACAGCCAAGTGATTCTGCCTGATTGATATACATACTGGTTTCAGTTCCTGTTCCATAAGTAATGCATTAGTCAGTTTTCCTATCTCTGAGACAGAATATGTGACATCTACCACTCAACAAGTCTAACTTGCCTTGCTGTTTGGAGGGAAAAATCCATGATCCACTGGATCCAAGACAAACATGCATGGCAGATGGGCACACTGGAGGAAAACTGTTCATGCTCAATCTGTGGCAGCCAGAAAGCATAGAGAGAAGGGAGGAGCTGGGGACAAGAACACATCCTTCAATTGTCAGTGACACTCAGAAGCCCCATCTCTGAATACATGCGACTCTGACCATTACAGCAGTCTATTCACATTGCTTCCCCTCATGAAATTCACTACCCGAAGAAGATTTCACATATCTGCTAGTTCTTTCAGAGAATGTTTGTTCCCTTGTACTCTGGATACTATTTTTTGCTTACTATGGAAAAGTTAAGTGGTGTTCGAAAATAAAGTCACTTTCTATGGTAGTTCTAATGCTTAAATTGACTGTTCATCTTTTATATCATAATTTCTTCCAATTTTAAGGCTTTATTAATATGAGAAATAGCAGTTGTTAAGAGAAGGGTAGTGAGAAGATTAGGTCTTAATTTTAGGTCCTTCAGGAAATTAGGGCCTAGGTTTAGCTCTGCTACAAACAATATTTTGGGTCATAAACAAGTTCAGCTGTGGCAGCATACTGTTCCTTCTCCCAGACAGTGAAATGTGTGAAGTGGGTAGTGCATCTTGAACTTGAATGTGCTTCAAATCAGCTGTGGGAAAAAAAAAATATATATATATATAGCACTGAGAATCAAACTCATGATCTCCTGCTTGCCAGAGCTACTGAGCTATATCCCCAACCCAGAGCCTCACAGCAGTGAAATCTTAAAAAATTCAGAACTTAATGAAATAAGATAGGGATTACATGTTCTAAATTTAAAATTTGAGTTCCTAGCAAGCTTCTGGGAAATGATTTCTTGGGTATGACTCCAAGAAAAAAAATAAGGCTAAAAAAATCAATCTTGATTTGTCTAGCCTTATTTTTATATTATATATAATGTATATATTTAACTATATAATTATATATAATATAACTATATATTATATATAGTTATATATGTAGTTTTATATATATATATATAACTTATATAGTTATATAGCTCAGGCAGGCCCTGAACTGACTATGTAGCCTTGGCTGGCCTCGAACTTAGAACAATTCTCCTGGTTTGGTCTTCTAATGACTAGGATTCCAGGAGGTATGCATTACCACTCCTGGCTAAAAGTCTTTTATACTATAAAGGAGAAAATTTATAAAGTGAACATACAATCTTGGGTTGGGAATAAACATTTATAAGACACACTTTTGATAAGCGCCCCATGTCTAAATTAGTTAACTAGCTCAAAATTCAATAGCAAAACCAAATATTCTATTTTTAAAATGAGCAATTAACTTGAATAGACATTTCTAAAAAGATAGACACAGTGAAAAAACAAATGAAAAACATATTCTATATCACTAATTATCAAGTAAATGGGAATTAAAATCATGAGATGTCAACTCATACATATTAGAAAAATTATTTTTAAAAACTATGAAAGAGTGTTGGTAAGGATGTACAGAAAAGAGACTGTACACTTTGAGTAAGAACACACGTTAATGCATTTTTATGTAAAACAGTACAGATGTCCCTCAACAATGTAAAACTTGAATTATCACTCATCTTTGTCCATATTTGACATTAAGAGAACAACACAGAAGGGGCATTTTATAATCATCAGAAACCCATGACTCACTTGTGTGGTGGCTAACAAGCTCAGGGTCAGGGCACCAGTCTGTGAGGGCTTCATCTCTGATTCTTAAGAGGTTCCTTGAATTCTACACCCTGCAGAGTGAAGAAATGCTGTTTCCTAATTAGTAGAGAGTGGAAAAGCAGAAAAGAAAAAGGAGGAGAGTAAAAAGGCAGAGATGTAGAGAGATCCCGAAATCCTTTTTATTAAGGCATTAAACCCTAATCATCTCTCAAAGCTTCCAAATCTTTAAAATGTTGTAATAGCAATTGAACTTTGACATGAGTTTTAGGGGGGACAAAAAAATCAAGCGAGCAGCACCCCTCATGTATAGAACTATTTAGAGGAAGTGAAATGGGTGTGTCAAAGAAATACTTTAATTCCCATATTCATTATAGCATTATTCAAAATAGCTAAGATATAGAAGCAGTCTAATCATTCATCAGCAGAAGATTAGATAAAGATAAATGAAATACCACTCAGTTCAAAAAAGAAATTCTGTCATTTGTAACAGAGTGGACAAACCTGGACTATATTTAATGAAATAAACCAAGTACACAGAGACAAATACCGCATGACCACACTTACATGTTAAATTTGAAAAAATGATACTCATAAAAGTAAAAAATAGAACAGTAGTTAGCAGAGACTAAGAAAGTTTGGTATTGAATGAGAAGAAATAAGTGCTAGAGATTTAGTGCACAGCATGTGACTAGAGGTAATGATAATGCATATTTAAAAACAGACACAAGAGAGGGTGTTAGGTGATGAGTATGCACTTTAACTGGAGTTAATTTCATAATGTGAATATATATTAAAAGTCCATACCATGCCCCATAATATAAAACTATTATTTGTTGATTTTTTAAAAGGTCACATTTAAAAAATTTTCAAAGATATATTTAATTCTTGCAATGTGATAGATGAAGCAATCAGTTTAACAGAAACTGTTCCACAATTCCTTTCCACAGATTTGCCAACCTGAACAGACACAGTGACAACCAAATAGAAATAGTTACTATTCTTGTCCCTTCATATTGGGAAAATTGAGGACTTCTGGAAGAGTTTCTCAAATCCACTCTATTTAATGTCAAAGGTTTTGACACAGAGGTGTGCTTAAAAGCAAATGTTTCATATAGTTGCTCAAATGAATCTCATGAACTTAGTCTGAAGATAAAAGCTATGTTTACCTTAAACTATAGTCTGTCAAAATTTTTTTGACTTTTTTCATAAAAAATTTTGAATTCTTTTTTCTTGGTGTATCATTTTAAACCACAGGATACAATAATTTAATGACAGCTTATAGATCTGAACTAATAATGTATGTGAATATTGATTAGCATGCAAGTCCAAAAATGAGTTAGCTCTTCAGTAAAGAAATTGTTCTACTAAATCATCTATAGTTTATCATAAGGTATTTAATGTATTTTCAGACCACAGTAATTAGAGAAAAAATATTCTTATAAAATCCACCACAAAGATTTGTTTAAAATGTCATCTCCTCAATGATATAATAGTATGAGCAAAGCAGTCATTATTCTATGAAACAGAAAGATTTGCTAGACATATTCCGTAACAAAAGATAGCTTCATGTTAGATTATCAAAAGGAAATTTAGAGTCAACTACACATGGGATTTGTGTGTTTCAGTCTCTACTCTTTGCCCCTATCTCACACAGTACCCTTAGCAACAGATCTGAACATCTTTCAGAAAAATCCACATTTAGAAACACACTGGAGATACTAAAAAATGTATAGCAGTGAATTATAAGGGTAAAAAATCTTCCATTACAAAAGAGCCCCCCTTCCCCCTTCCTCAAATTGACACTAGGGTCCTAGTTTCTGCAGGAGAGAAAGAGAACTAGAAGTAGATAATCATCTTCCTTAGCATTAAAATGCTTTCCAGGAAACCCAGTCCTGTCTCAGGGTCTGGAAAACACTGGGACTAAGTGTATCAGGTATGCATTTGCTACCTTCCCTGCCACTGGCTTAAAACGCCTGACCTGCATGACCAAAATGAAGAGAGGTTTATTTAGGGTTCATGGTTTCAGGTCAGTTTCTCCAAGGCAGAAAGACTACGACATGTGCAGACATACATATAACATACTTTGATCTTAAAATACGTTCCCTTTAAATGTGAGGAAGAGTGCTGAATATGATAGGGTATCACTGTTGGTAATTGTTAAATACATAGCAAAAAAGCTACTGCAGATGAATTAAGATCCCTGATTACTAGATTTGCAGTTCATTAATAGGAGATTATCCCAAGTGGGTTTAACCTAATTAGTTGATCTCTTTAAGGAAACCAAAAGATAAGAAGCAAGAGCAATTCCTCCGCTGATCTTGCAGGCACAAAGAGCCAGGTTATGAGCTACCTGTGGCGGTTTCTGTGCCAAGGACTTGAGGATAGCTTCTAGAATCTACACGCAGGATTGTCCTTGGTCAAATAGCCAGCAACAAGACTAACTATAGTCATCCAGCTGCAAGGCACCGAGTGTAGTTCACAACCATTCACACCGAGGGGGGATGCCCACCCTCAGATGATACTGTAGACCCAACCAGCATCTGCATTTAGTCTATGAAGACCCTAAACCAAAATCTGAGCTGTGCTACACCTACATCTCTGTCCCACAAAAACTGAGACAATAAATCTGTTTTTTATTCTTCTTATTTTATGTAATTGTGTATCATAACATATTCATTCACAGGGGTAAATGGAAAAATGAAAGCAGGTAATACTGTATCAAGAAGTTTTTAGAAGACCGAAATAATATGAAGAACAGTAACTAAGGACAAAATATATCTTCTATTCCAATTGAAATATGTACCTTATTCGTCTACCGGAGACAGTACTGGAAAAGACAGAAACAGACATGGAAGTGAAAGATATGCAAAGAGATTGAGTCAATCCCTAGATCCTTCTTAGTCATACCAAAGATTTATTTTCAGGCTGAATTTAACCAGAGTATTGCTTTATTTTGAGTACTGGGAACAGTTGAGGTTCAGATGAAATTCAAGATTATATATTAGGGGGTAGAATCATATTTTCCCTGCTGCAAAGATATACTTAAAGACAGGAAATTAGAAAACTATTTTCTGTAGAACCTGAACCTGCTCTATCCTAAAGAAAAGTCATTAAAGACCTGACATTTAGGGTGTCACCCAAAGAAAAAGACCATTTTACTATTGTTCTGTCAATGTAGCATCTTTATTCATAGTTTCTACCCATGAACATAAACCTTTTGACAATATTTTCAGTGCTTCAATTTTCATTCTTCCCATGAGGATGAAAGTACACAGGGACTAATGAAATCATAGGAGAAATAGTGCTGCACAGCAATCAGAAAAAAAATATATTGACACTGAATAGAGAGAACTGATATGCTGAAAGTTGTGCAAAAATACTGATTTTAAATTACAATTCTATATCTACTTAAATTAATAGTGGAAGCAGAATAAAGACATGTAATATTCCAGTTTTCATGTTACACCTCTTATGTATCTCCTTATAAACTAACTGCTTTGAGGAAAAAGAAATATGGGAAGAGTTTTACCTAGAAAATAAAATAGAGTGCTTCATGTTTTGGGCTGCTTATGTATATAGATTTAGAAATAAAAATTTGTAGTATTGATACCAAGCTGTTGAGGATTTAGGAAAATATCATGATATATACATAGAAAATAAGAGTTCTAAAAATATGGAAAAACAAAGGAGAAAGGAGATATAGTCAGTATAAATTACTTACTTGAACTATGTTCACTGTATTTTTAAAATAAAGTGAACATCTATACTATTGATATAGTCAAGTTTATGATTATCTATATTTAAGAATGGAGAGAAGCAAATAGAATGTGAGAATAATATAGATGTTTGGTCTTAAACTGTTACAACACACAACACAAGTATCTAAGTTCATGAATTAACATGTAATAATGGAGTCAAAGTGCTCACAATTATGGAATTATCACATGAAACAGCTTTAAAAAACAGATAAGGAAGGAGACAAATTCCAGAAAGTAGGACTTTGGATACAGAGTGAAAGAACCAATAACTGCTTTATTGTAAAATTTATAATGCTGGTTCATTTTCCTTAAATTTCATAATTAAAAATATTAAAAATTAAAGGTATAAGATTACATTTCATCATACCTAGTATAATTTAGTACCTATGTTTTTATTAAAATCTAAGATATAATTTATTCACATAGTTAACAAAAGTTTACATTTGAACACAAGTTTAAACTTAATGGTATATTTTTAAAATTTTTACTAGTGCATCTTTGCACTTCATGTAGTGTACCTTCAGCTTGGGGAGTGGTTACATGTGCAAACCACAGCCTACTTTTATCTTTTAGTTCCCTTCTCTTGCTTCCCTCCCCTTTTTCATTCTTGTTGATTTTGTCCACCTAGCTCATGTTATAGCATATGATGCTTACACTAATTGAAGTTATTAAATTATTAGGTTAATGCGTTGGCATATCTTTATTCTACTTATTTTCCCACTCCTCTTCTTCAGCACTTATGATCACTTCCCAATTGCAAGCGAGTCATCTATTTTATCATATCCTTTGTGTATGACTTGTATCTAGATGTCTCCCCAGAGCCTTATGCTGTCATAAGTGGGCTTTTTCAGAGGTGGCTGAATCTAGAATGCGTGAGGCTGGGACTAAGGGTGTGTGATTACGGAATCAGTCCACTGATTGCTTTGGCACTACCTTAACCCTGGTATCCTAAATAGAATATAAACGATTCAGAAAAAGAAGGTAGTAAGGTACCTTGTTCCTTTGCTATCTTCTACCCCCATGACCTATTTCTCAGCTAAAATACCACCCTGTCCTGGAGACAGTCAGTTATGGACTGAAACCTCTAAAAAGTGTAAGCTAAATAAATCTTTCCTCCTTTAACTTTGGATGCTGGGTATTTTGTTTCAGCAATGAGAAAAGTAATTAAGACATTTTGTTAATCTATGTTCGTACTTTGGGTCATTCAAATGATAGATAGCATAGGGTTTTTAACCTTGTGTGTCTCATCTATTTCACTCAACATTATATTTTCCAGGAACATTCATTTTCCTACAAATGTCTCAAATATACCAGAGTAGTATTCCATTATATACAGATACTACATTTTCTTTTGCCAATCATCTGTTGATGAATATGCAGGCTGTTTCCATTATTTAGCTATTACAAATTGTGCTGCAGTAAACATAAGTATGATATCTTGAGCTTTTTGGAAAAGTTATCTATCTAGGGGATCAATGGATCATAAGGATTTTCTAATTTCAGTTCTTTTAGAAATTCTCATGCTGATTTCCATAATGGTTATTTTAGTTCACATTCCCACCCAGAAGGAAGGAGGGTTTCTTTACCAAAGCCTCACCAGTATTTGTTATTGTTTGATTTCTTAATGATTGTCATTCTTTCTGGAGTAAGATGGAATCTTAGCATTGTTTTAATTTGCAGTTCTCTAATGGACAGAAATGTGGAGCATTTTTTTCACATATTTGTTGACCATTTGTATGTATTCTTATGCCTGTTCATTTCTATTGCCCATTTCTTGAGTGAATCTTTAATTTTAGGTAGTTTAAGTTTGTTTTGTTTTTGTTTTTTATTTCTCTGTGTATTCTGGATATTAGTTCTCTGTATGCAGAGCAGCTAAAAAAATTTCCCCATTTTATAGACTTTCTTTTCACTCTACTGATTGATTCTTTTTCTGTACAGAAGTGTTCAACATGATATAACCCAATTTGTTGATTTTAGTGTTATTTCATATGCAGTTGAGTTCTGTTTAGAAAATTCCTTCCTATGCCTATATTTTCAAGTGTTTTATCTTTCATTACTAGGATGAATGTTTCTATTTTAATATTTAGATCCTTGATCCATTTTGATTTTAATTTACTGTGTGGTGAAAAATAAGGATCCAGCTTCAATCTCATACAGATAAACAGTTTTCCTAGCACAACTTATTGTATAGGCTATTTTTCCTCCAACATGCTTTTGGCTCCTTTGTAGAAGATCAAATAACTAAATGCATCTGGGAAAATGTCTATATCCTGTTCTTTCCTACTGACCCATGTATCTGTTTTAATTCCAGTGCCATATCAGTTTTATCACTATTATTTTGTACTATAACTTGAAGTCAGGTATTGCTATGCCTCATGCTTTGATCTTTTCCCCCAAAACTGCTTTTGTTATACTGGGTCATTTCTGATTCCACATGAATTTTAGTATTTTTTCTAGTATGCTGTCGGTATTTTGATTGAGACTAGTTTGAATCTGCATAATGGTTTTGAGAGTATAGCCACTTTGACAATATTGATTCAATCTATCCAGGAGCAGGGATTATCTTTCCACTTTCTGACATCTTCTTCTTCTCTATTTTCAGCATATTATAGTTTTCTTTGTAGAAATTTTTCACTTCTTTGGTTTGGTTAATTTATTAGTGTTTCATTTCTCATAAGGCTAACATGAATTACATTGTTTTCATAATGTCCTTCTCACCCCATGCACTGTTGGTGTATACAAAAGCTAATAATATTTTTATATTGATCTTATTGGCCGCTACACTGCTGAAGTTCATTCTTAATTCCAAGAGTTCTTGGAGGAGCTCTATGCAGAGTATATCATGCCATCTACAAAGAATGATAAAAAATTTGAGTTCCTACTTTCATGTATGCCTTTTTTTTCTTTCTCTTGCTCAATTGCTCTGGCTAATGTTTTATTTAAAACATTAAATGTTTTAAATATGTTGAACAGCAGAGATGATAATGGACATACTTGTCTTGTTCCTGATTTTAGAGGGATTTTAGTTTTTGACCATTTAATATGATGCTTGCTATTGGCTTGTCATATATAGTTTTTACCATATTCAGGTATAGTCCTAGTCCTTCTGTATCAGTTTTCCTCAGTGGTTTTTAATTTTTTTTAACGTAAAGGGGTGCTGGATTTTATCAATGCTTTTCTGTATATACTGATATAATCACATGGTTTTTGACCTTGATCTTGTTTAAGTGATGCGTTACACTTATGGACTTATGTATACTGAATCATCTTTGCATATCTGTGATGAACCTACTTGATCATGATGTATGATCTTTTCCATAACATGCCACATTCTATTTGCTAACAACTTGTTTATGATTTTTGCATCGATGTTCAAGGAGATAGACCTATAGTTTTCATTTTTACTTGGGTCTTTTCCAGTTTTGGGAACAGAGTGATATTGGTGTCCACAAATGAATTTGGGAGCACTCCACCCTTGTAAATTTCTTTGAAGGGTTTGAGAAGTATGGGTGATAAAACATTCTTAAAGTTTTTGTAGAATTCAGCAATGAATCCTTCAGGCCCTGTGGTTCTTTTCATTGGTAGATTCTTCATTATTGTGTCAATTTCATTGCTTGTCATTGGGTTAAAGACATTTATGCCTTCTTGTGCTAATTTTGATGACTTGTATGTGTCTACAAATCTGTCCATTTCTTCAAAGTTGGTTAATTTGTTGGGATATAATTTTTCAAAGTAGTTTATATCTCCTGGATTACCAGTGTCTGTTATGATCTCACCTTTTTCATTTCTTTGTTATGATCTCACCTTTTTCATTTCTAATTGCATTGATGTGCATCTCTTGGTGAGTCTGGCTAGGGGTTATTATATTTATTCTTTCAAAGAACCAGCTCTTCAATACATTAATTTTTTTTTACTGCTTTTTTTTAATTCTCAATTTCGTTGATTTCCACTATTATCATGGTAATTTCCCTCCTTAATTATAGTTTGGGGCTGCTTTATTAACATTTCTCATAAGATTGTGTATTTGAGCTTCCTCTGTTCCTAATGTGAGCATTGATTGTGATAAATTTTCCTCTTAGAAATGCTTTCATACAACTCTAGGAAACTATGAAAGCATCAATGCAAACTACCTTATTATAGTTTTGGGTTTTCAAGGAGAAAAGACAATACAGGACACATAATTTATAATATTATTTATAATGGTCACCCAAGGAGTCAATGCAGGAAATCTATCCACACATTAAAGACCTAGAGAATTAAGCCAAGGGCCTGAATCCCACAGCAATGTCCCACTTGAGTTCAGCTGAAGACCTAGAGCCCATGACAATGCCTCCCAGGAGTCCAGCTGGAGCACTAGAGCCCACAACAATGACTTATGCAAGTCTGTTTAATGGATCACCACTGGGAAGGCCCAAAGGTCAGCGGTGGAAGCTAAATAGTCTGTGTTAGCAGAGTCAGGGATCTTTGCCAGTAGATTGAGTGTTCTGCACTGGAGCAAAGAAGCAATGCTCAAAATAAAGACCAGGGTTCCCCCTAAAATTAACGGAGCCATTCTCAGCAACAATGAGGTTCCAAGCTCCTCCAGCAATAACAGCCAAGTTCTTATCAGGATGCCAGAGTGATAAGCTTCTCCTGGAGATTGAGGAGCACACATCTTCCTCCCTGGAGCCATGAAGCTATGCTCAAAGTAAGGACTAGAGCTCCCCCCAAAGTGCACCACAGCCATTTTCAGCAACAACAAGGTCCCAGGCTCCTCTGATGATAACAGCCGAGTTCGTATCTGGAAGACCAACATGACCAGCTCCTCCAGGAGAGTCAACAGCTCCAAAGAACAACTGTCTTCCTCTCCAGGTCTCTTTTTTTAATCTCTCAACAATCCTCAGGTGGACCAAACACATTTAGCACCATGCTGATTCAGTTCAGCTGAATGCCACAAGTTGACCACCAATTACCAATCTGCCTCACACCTCTTAGTTTTTCATCCATGAATAGCTTTTTGGATTAGATGAATTTCTTGAATGTAACAGATGCTTGATTCTTTTTTTTGGATCCAGTCCACCAGTTTGTGCGTTTTAATTGGAGAGTTGAGGTGTTAATTTTGAGATATTACTGAGATATTTTGGTTATTGACTATTACTGCCTTCTTTATCTGTTGATGTATTCTTTGTTTCACTTTTCTTGATTTTTTCGGGTTTTTGTTTATCCATTAACCTCACTAGTTTCCTCTGTGTTTTTAGATGTGTCTGATTTGTTACTTCTGTTGAGAATATTCTTAAGTATTTTCTCTAGAGCTATTTAAACATGCATATATCTTCTGAGCTGGTGGTCTTTTATCATGAAAATAGCTTATTTCCACTTATTTGAAAGGATAATTTTTCTGGGTAAGTAAATTTGGGTTAGAAGTTATTTGCTCTTAGGTTTTAAAATACTTCATTCCAAGGTCTTCTGGCCTTTAGAATTAGTGTTGAGAAATCTATGATTCTTATTGGTTTACTTTTATATATGATTCTTTTTTTTTTTTTTTACAGGTTACTCAACATTCTGTGCTTTTGTTTTATTTTGCTTTTGCTAGATAGCTAGTAATTTAATAACAAAATACCTTGGTGAAGTTATTTTTACCTTGTAATTGTTTAGTGTTATATATGCATTTCTTATTTTTTTAAAAAAACTTTTATATTTGGGAAATTTTCTTCTATGCTAGTGAATCACTTTGTGTCATTTTCCACTTTCTCTTTAATGCTGATTAGCTTTGCATTAGTCTTCCTGTCACCTAGCAGCTACTGGTTAGTTTTCTCTTGTTCTTTTATTTTCTTTTTGACTTCTTTGAGCTCTTTATCATAATTCATTATTTTCTCCTCAATATCAGATACTCTGTCATCACATTGGTCATTCCTGCAATGTGTGGATTCTACAAATTTTTATTTCAGGTAATTCTGTCTGAAATTCTTTCAAGGATTTCATATCCTTGTTGAATCTGTCACTCAGATTTTGAAATGTTTTGGTTAGCTCATGCAGTTTCTTTTATGTATTTCCTGAAATTCAGCATGAACATATTGGGTACAATTGCTGTGAAATTTTGGTTCATTTGCTCTTTGAACTCATCTATTTTATAGATTTTTTTGCTACCTGGTATTTGCTTTCTTCTTTCTTTGTGATTCCTTACTCTGCTTTGGGGGAATTGAAGGGTTTAGGGATTTTCTATTTTTTTGCTTTCCCATTCTATATATGTAGAAAACACTCATACCTCCCATTCCCATATATATATATATATATATATATACATATAATTAAAAATATATATATTTTTAATTATATGTGACCCATTTTTTTACTTCATTTTATAAAGGGTTACTATGTGTTATGACCTAGAGAAATGAGGTGAGTTTGTGACTTATATGGGGATTTTTAGTAGGATGAGTAATTTTCAGCTTTGTACATCCAGTGCTGGTATTTACTCCTTCTCTTATTTACTTTAAGTGATCTTTTACTGTCTCTCTCTCTCTCTCTCTCTCTCTCTCTCTCTCTCTCTCTCTTTCTCTATGTTTTACCAGAATTACTTTCGGATTATAGCAGCATCCACAGATTCCAGCTTTCAACACTTGTCCTTACAGTTGCACTTGCCTCTTCTATCTGTTCTCTAAGCACGCTTTGCACTTTATTATTTAGAGTTGTTCTTCAGTGAGGTGGGGTGGGGAGAATGGGAGGCAGTCAAACAAGGGTGTTAGGTGGAGGTGTAAAGGAGGAATAGTGATAGATGAAAAGTTTGATGTGGGATTTGATTCAGTTGGAGTACTGTTAATTGAGCTGAGGGGTTGATACTGAGAATTTTCAGAGGATATTTTGTGGAGGCATGGAAGAGATATGGGAGAAAAGAGTTTTACTTTATGATTGAGGGAAAAACTATATGGTTGTGTGAGCTTTCTAATAGGGAGGAAAATAAACTAGGTAAGATATGGAAAAAACAAATGCTTAGGCATGAGAGGATCAGGGAATAATTACAGAAAATAGGAGAGAGCTAAGTTTGTAAAGTTTTAAAACTTAGGATGAGGATTTTACATGTTTTGAAAAAGAATGAAGAAATATGTTAATAATATTGTCCCAGGGGTTTGAGATGAAGAAACTAGATGAAACTAGTTATGAAGCTGAGATGAGGGAGAGCACCTAGATGCCTATTAAATCAGAGCAAGGGAAAGAACTATACAAAAATAATAACTAAAAACACAGGAAAGCATAAAAGAAAACAACAGGACCCCACATTACTAAATAAATAAACAAACATACAAAAACTTAAACCTAGAAGACATTCAATGGGAGAACAGGTTAAATAGTCCAAGGAGACATGCACATGTGATTCCCAGGTAGGTTCTGTGCCAGAGAATCTGAGAATTCACACCCCAGTCACTCCTCTGACTCCTCCACCCTACTGAAGCTCGCTCAGACTCAGGGCTTCTCTCTGCCAAGTTGCAGGCACTCTTTCAGAGTCTGTTTCAGTCTAAGTTCTTGAGTTAGAAATTCTTGCTGGTCTTCTCCCTGGGTGAGATGTTGGATGAGGCAGACTGGTTTACTGGTACTAATTTA
Organism: Hydrochoerus hydrochaeris; assembly: GCA_004027455.1. Lineage (NCBI taxonomy): Eukaryota > Metazoa > Chordata > Mammalia > Rodentia > Hydrochaeridae > Hydrochoerus > Hydrochoerus hydrochaeris. The sequence goes on along the minus strand of PVLA01008489.1, from coordinate 38,540 downwards.
TCCACTATTTATCCAGGATCATTGCCATACAATCAAATCAACTAGAGCACTAACAGGCTAATCCATTATGGTGGCATATACTAGGGCTAGTTGAAAAATAACATACCAAGAGACCCTGTTCTGGGTCTTCCTTTAGCCTAGAGAAGAAATTCATGGCCATGATGTGAGCATCGTGACAACCTAAGTCTTGACCCACAGTCATTGTGCATCAAATGCGATGGCTGTGTCTTTTCTAATGGTGAAAAACAGCATTCGACAGCCAGGGCTTTCTAAATCCCATGGGGTTGGGGACCAGGCAAGGCTAGAAGGGAGAAAAGATTAAAACAGTGGTTTTTAAATTTTTTTTTTAAATCTTGTGCTCTGTGGTATGGAAAGGAGTAAACAGGAAGGCAATAAGGATCCTTGATAGTAACAGTATATTATACAGAGGTACCTCAGTTCACAAACTTAATTTTTTCCACAATTCAGCTTGCAAACTGAATTGGATGAGAACTGAATCAAATTCACTGCTTACATTTAATGTTGACCAATTTGATTTGGTTCTGGTACAATTTGGTTTGTGACCAAAATTATGGAAAGAATTAAGTTTATGAACTGAGTTATCACTGTACATTTAGAAAAGGGTAACAGGGAAAACTGGCTACAAATTTGTGCAAGAAATGGGGATGGAAAAAATTCTTTTTAAAATTTTTATTTTAAAAAAGCAAAACAGAAAAAAGGGTAGAAATGATACAGAACTTCAAAAAAATAACATAAAGAAATCATCTCCAGTTGATATATTACATATTTTTATCTTACAAGTAGTTGTTCAAGTTACAAAATCAAAGCATAAAAAATGAACAATGACAGAATTTCAAAAAAGTTATATTAATAAACTGTCTCTCGTTGATCTCTATGACTAATATAAATATTAGAGAAAAAATGAAAGGAAGACAAGTGAAAAGGGAGTGAGGAAAGAAAAAAAAACCAGAGTGAATAAAACATGGACAAAGAAGGACTCTCTTTACCTTCTCTAGGCTCCATGGGGAGAAAACTGGCAGGAGAGAGAGCAGTACACATACACAGACATGTTCATTAAAGATAAAGGATACAATAACCAAATAAAAAATTAGGGAAAATGTACAGTGAAAGAAAAAGAGCAAAAAAATGAAAGATTAAGATAAGTAAAAGTAAGAAGTAATACAATTAAATGAATAATAAAATAAAACTTCTCTATTGCTTTGGATGCGTGGCTCCCTTCTTCAGCCTGGGCTGAGTAGCTGATTTCAGGCCAGGACTCTTTGCATGGCTGGAGGTTAAGGTGGCAGGCCGCCCCAGAACAGTGCTGGGTGCAGAGTTCTGCTTGCAGGGGAATCACAGCGCCCATGTGAGCCTGCAGGCCTGGGTAGCTCAGGTTGAGCCAGGCCTCTGATCATAAGAGCCCAGTGTGTCTTCTCCAGCCCCTGCTCTCAGCAGGACTCCCCGTTCTGCTTTCCTGCAACTGTCCTTCCCTCTTCCACTCTGGGAAGCCAAGGAGCTGCCCTGGGACCCCGGTCCAAACCCTTGGCCCTCCCCAACATTGGTGTCCTCAGTCTAGTCTACTGCTCTGGAACTGTGGCCCTGGACACTTGTAATGAGGTCATTCAACTTTTGACTCTGGAAGGCCTCTTTGGAAGCAGTGTCCCTGTTTTCCTTTCTAGTTCCAACTGCTGATAATTCTTTCAGCCCTGATGAAGCTCTCTGGTTCTCCAATAACAAAGACATTGTTAGTTTCACTTTGCCTCAACTTGTGACTAGCCAGTAGCTGCCAGTGACACTGTGGGGATCTCCTCAGTGGTTATGAGCTATTTATTCTGTATTACTTAATCCTGTTTTCTTCTCTTCCCTTGTGTTTCCTGTGTACCCTCCACTCACTTTGGGTCCTCACCAAGCTATTGTTCCCTGGACTCTACATACTTTGTCCTGGAGAAGCTAAGTTGCTGGCATTGACTATGCCACCATTTTGGGGTCTTCTCTTAATGGTGTACTTTTAAAGTCAATTTTCTTTCTTTTCTTTTTTAATTTTAATGAGGGTAAAACAAAACAAAACAATACAAGAAAAAGAAGAAACAAAAGAGACAAATAACAATAACAAAAAACACAAAACAGTAACAATATAGGCTTTCAAAACAATGTGGTAGAAACTAAACAAAGATTGTTATTGGATAATTAAAGTCAATGTTCAGTTCCCTGAACCATAATCCCAGTGTGATGAGGAGCAGTAACAATGATAGCAAGTAACTATTATTAAGTATTTTGAGACAGATAATGTCATACCTTGGGTCATGAATGCTTCTGTTCATAAATAATTCAGTTTGTAACAGGAACATTTGTCAAAATGTGCTTCCATTTGCAAACTCCACACTGAGGGAAGAACATGACCACACTATCTTCCCTACTTGAACACAACTACAGCCTTCTTCTCTAGAACTAAGAAATGCATTAAGTTGGTGAACCAAGGTACCATTATATCTTATTAGCCTTCGAGGCCTGACATCACAAATTTTCACAAATTACGTATTTTACTATAATGAAAACATTATTTGTTCATTATTGGTGAGATAGAAGTCCAAACTTGAGGTGCTGGCTGCAGCAGAATTGGTTCCCTGCTTCCCTGCAGAAACTCTACAGTCTGCTTACTTGCCTTGCTTCTAGCTTCTGGTGAATTCTGGCGGTCTTTGCCATTCTTAGCTTAGGGACATATCACAACAATTTCTGCATCCACTCTGTCTGTTCTCTACTTGTCTACCTTATTAAAAGACTTAAGATCCACCGGGGTAGCTTGAGACAATTTCACCTTAAAACCATTTACTTCAATTATGTCTCAAAGTCATTTTCTCAAATAAGGTCACATTTACATGCTCTAGGCGAACATGTCTTTTGGGAAGCTACCAGTGAATCCATTGTTCCACTGTTGCTTTTTGTTGTTGTTTTCTTTTCTTACTTTAGTAGAATACATTTGCAGTACACAATCCACAGGGTTTTTTGTTTGATGAATGAAGCAATATATCTGAGTATGTATAAAATTAGTTTGCTCAAAAAAAGAAACAGGGACACAACAAAAACTCAGAGAAAACAGAGAAAAAGGAGAAGTGAAAAAGCAATACAGCACTTATTAGTCAGTTTTCCTGTTACTGGACACAATGCTGATACCCAAAAGTTGTAGGAAAGTTTTAATTGCTCAAAATTTCAGTCCAAGGAAGATGTATCATGAGGGAACAATGTTCAGGAATAAAGCTGCTCAGTTTATGGGAACAGAGAAGGGGGAAAGTATCAAAGAGCAACAGGAGAGGGACCAGAAATAGGACCCAAGGTCCAACATCCCTCACCTACCCAGATGCACCCAGGAGAGAGCACCACTAATCTGCTATCTGTTTCCTATCCAGTGAAGTGGATGTATCAGGACTAAGGGTCACTTTGCACGAAACAGAGAGCAGACATAAAATTCCATATTTGTGTTCAGTTGAATGGTAGGAATGGAGATATGCTAAGAAACAGAATTAAGAAAATTCTATATTTTAAGGGATAAATATCCGTAAGATGAATTTCTAGTTCAAATTGTATTATTCACTATAGTTTTGTACAATTTATTATTTTTAAAGTCATTGTATAAAGCACTGAATCCTGCTTTAACATTGGTTTCAACAAAAATGATGTTAATGATGAGATACCAATTATATTAATATTATAGGTTCATATTTCCTATAGATGGGCAGGTAGATTCAGTTAGTTGATTTATAGTTAAAGTCTGGTTTTGTGCTGACTATGGTGGTACACATCTGTAACCCCAGACCTCTGGGATGCTGAGGCAGGAAGACTGTAAGTTGAAGTCTACCACCACCACCAGGTAACTATGTTACTTAAGGAGATTCTGTTTCAAAATTTGAAAAATGAAAAAAAAAAAAAACCCTAGGTATGTAGCTCAGAAAAAAGGTTTTAAATTCAATCCACAAGGTGGGAGAAGTAGTTCTGCTTTCATTAGCAATTGGACATTGCATTGAGGGTACTCTAATGCCATTGAGGAATCAATGGAGGGAAGAGTAATCAAGAGGAATCAAGAGGAATCAAATGGAGGGAAGAGTAATCAAGAAAGACCCATCTTATGGCATAACTGTATTTTATTCAGCTATATTATTGGAAAATAGCTCTGTTTAAAACAGGTAACCAATATCTTGGATGCTACATAATAGCTATTGCCTTATTTTATATTGCATTATCCTCTAGTCAAATTCCTTTCAACCGTGAGAATCAGTGTATATTTCATGATTAAACAACATATAGTAAGGGTAACTTCTGTCTCTTAAAATTGCAATATTATGAGCATCTAGGTCTTCATGACATACTAAAGTTACATCTTTTCATTAAAATGAACCATAAGGAAAATCTATAAGTTCTAAGAAATATGTGTAGGGATTTTAGGAGATTATTGAAAAGTCTGTGTTTGATTTAACAAAGCATTTTCTTCTTTCCTCTGTCTCTAAAGTAGTATAAACACAATTATCTTAAGTATAGTACATTCAAATATATAATAAAAAGTTTGTAGTTTATTAGTGGAAAAATTTTAGATACATTAAAAGAAAAGTACCTTGGTAATAGTGATATTGACCTTTTGACACTTGAAATAATTTACTGATAAATTCCAGTCTCTCCAAAGTAGCCAACCATAGCTGTTGTGTAGGGGATGACTTATCTGTACCTACTTACTGTGTTAATCCACTTTCAACTGCTGTGACAAAACTGCCACAATTTTGAGAACAATTTCGAGGAGGAACAATTTTGAGGAGGAAAGGTTTATTTTGGCTCATGGGTTCAGGCATTTTATTTCATAGTCATCTGCTTCCACTGCTTTTAGTGCTGTGGGGAGGAAGAAGATCATGGCAGGGCAGAACAGCATGACAGGGTTATGTGCCTTGGTGCACAGTTGCTTCACCCCTGTGAGTCCAGAAACAGAGAGGGCAGGAGGAAGACGCCAGGGTCCCAATGTGCCCTTTCAAGGGAATACCTTCAGTGACCTATTTCTTTCACATAGACCCTGCCTCTTGATGCATCTGCTGCTGCCCAATAGCACCACCAGTTGGGACCAAATCTTCAACACATGAGCCTTTGGGGGTCACTGCAGATTCAAATTATAACACTTACAGTAGTCAACCTTTGCTTGTTTGCATTTGATCTTCATTTTGTTTGTTAAATTATATTGTTTCTTCTTCATCTTAACTGGCTTATCTACACAGGGAGGGAATTTGCCAATGACATAGAGCATTTATAAACACTGAGTATAGCTAAAGTGAAAACAATAGGATGTGAACTAACAGAAATTACAAAATACAAATAGGCAATAATAAGAGACATGAATTACTCTACTATAGAATATACAAGTACTCTAAAAACCCTAACAAGGGGCTTCTAATTCAGAAATTTCCTTCAAAGTAGAGAAAAGCATAGTGCTTCATAAAAATCTAACACTTGCACAAGGAGCAGAAATCTGGGTGGCAAGGTGAAGTGGGCATAAAAAGAGAGGAACAATTTTTAAAGCACAATCAGACATAGAATAGTTCAAAGATGAAAGAACAAATATCAATTATGAAAACCATTCCCCATATTTCTCCTTGACACTTACTGCACTGTGGTTCAACTATTTTTTTCTGTATTATATAGTGAATTCCAAGAGAAAAGTAATACGGATTATCTTGTCTACTGATCTAAAAATTGTTCCTACTAAAACAGTAATGATTTCTCATATCAGCTGTAAATTAATCTGCTAAGCTTGTTGTGCTAAATTTGAGTGTCATATATATTTTTCTCCATCTACTATGTTTTTCTTTCAAACAGTGAATACATTTTGGGATGTATAAAAATCTAGGTATCACATGTCTTTGTTGATTCTTCAAATTGCTGGCTTGAGTTCTCCAGGGAGACTGTAAAACTTTTGTGTAATTTTTTGAATGACTTAATCAAAATTTCACAAATAGTAGCAAAATGTTAAGAGCAGCATTTTAAGAACAAATTTGTAAACATCACAAAAAAGTTGTGTTTTGTGACAAATATACCTTTTGCAGACTAATACCAACACTTGAAAATTAACTACTATAAAATAAAGCTGCAGAAAAATATCCTTCTGGAGCATAGACAAAATTTCTTTGCAAAATTTCAGAAAAGCAAATAGAACAATATTTAAAAGTAGTACTTAATGAAGACCAAGCAAAGTGTAAAGTATTTGCCTTAGTCCCTTCTGCCACGAGGACACAAACTTGACACCCACAACATAAAGGAGGAGAGGTTTATTTTGGCTCATGTTTTCCAGACAATAGTCTGCTTGTTCAGAGACAGGGAAATACAGCATAGGAAAGTTGTTCATGTCATGGGGGCCAGGAAGAAGAGAGATGGGGGACAACAAGGAAGAATACAAGGGTGACTTGTACAGATATAAAACCTTAAAGTATTCTGATTTTGCTTTTACCTTTGTCAACATATGAAAATTCAATGTAACTTAATACATTAATAGTTTTTTTTTATTTTTATTTTTAAGGTAGTAAAATACAACAAAACAAAACAGAACAAAACCAATCCAGACAATGCAGTGAAACTGGTACAGAACTTCAGGGCAGGATACCGAGATAACAGTAATAGGTGCCATAGTAATAGTATATCTCGTTATCCTCACAATAGTTGTCCATTCAATCAGGTATAGCAAAATCAAACCAAAAACAGAACCTTATACAACCTATCAAAACAGAATATTGAATAGAGCAAAATAATTAATCAGAACAAAGCAAAACACTGAAAACAGTATTTGTCTTCAAAGAGAAGATAGAAGGAAATCCCCAATATTTGCTGTATTGCATGCATTCATACTCCTAAGAGATGCTCAGACCTCTGACACCAGGTCAGCACAATCAACTCAACAGTACAAGCATTTAGTTGCTTATGTGCCTTATTGCTGTCAACTCTGGCTGTCCTCTACACTTTTCAGTTGCTGGGGGTAGGGGTTGATTCTCAGCCGGCACAGGTAGGCTCACGGGAGACGCTGACTTGTTCTCTTCCTGACACACCCACTGCTTGCTTGCACCACCGCCACTTACCAGAAAGGAGGGCTCATTGCTTTCTTGCTAAGCCCCCAAAATTCCAACATGGCTGGATCTCAGGAGATGCTGACTTGTTCTCCCACATTAATAGTTTAAAGGAAGAAGTCTGATAGGTCATGCAATAAATTTAAACTCATATCGGTTTTTTAAATATATGATTTCACTCAAATACTTTAAAAGCATATAAAAATACTGGCATTAGAAATCACCACAGTAGGTGTCTTAGGGATGTGGGAGGCATCAACGGCCTTTCTGGTGCTGTGGAAATATTAAAAATCTTGATTGATATATTGGTTTTATGAATGCATTAATTTATTGAAATTGAAGTGTATGGTAAAAAATGTCAATTTTTCTGCATGAAATTTCATCTTAACAAATATAAACATTAACACACAATCACAAAAACTGCTTTTGGATTACTCACCTTTTAAATGCTTATTTCCTGCATTGTAATAAATTTGTCATAATGTCTATTTAAATTCTTTGCTATATATCTGTAGGTGGACATGTACGCCATTTTCATGGTTTAGCTATTATGAACTATACTACTATAAACATGGGTATGTGTTTTTCAATGTAATATGATAATTTAAAAAATATTTATATACGTGCATTTTGTTTGCAGCTTGCATTTGGAACATTTTGAGTTTGAATTTTCACATCTGGGTATTTCAAACTTCTGTATATAATTATTTGTTTTTTGATTTTTTTTCTTTTTCATTGTTGTTGTGCTAGAGACTGAACTCAGGGCCTTTGCCCTTTGCTACCTTCCTGTCTTACTTTTCTCTCACTGTTGAGACAAAATATCTGACATCCAAAGTTAAGAGAGGAAAAGGTTTATTTAGCTCCCAGTATTTGGAGGTTTCAGTCCATAATTGTCTGGCTACCAAGCAGGGTGTCACATGGAAGAGAAGCAGCAGTTCATGGTGGTGGAAGATAGCAAAAGCAATGGAGGAGAGAGAGAGAGAGAGAGAGAGAGAGAGAGAGAGAGAGAGAGAGAGAGAGAGAGAGAGAGAGAGAGAGAGAGAGAGAGAGAGAGAGAGAGAGAGACCTTTTTCTGTGCTTTACATTGTAGCCAGTTTACCAGGGTTAGAGTGGTGCCAATCCAATCAGTGGACTTGTCCAGCAATCACCACCCTTAATCACAGCACACTTAATACCAACATTGCACTAGGATTCAGTCACATGCTCTAGATTCAATTGCCTCCAAAAAATCCCTATAACTGCATGAGACTTTGGGGGACATCTGGACACAAACCATAACAATCCCCAAACTCCTCCATGCCTGCTTTTAAATTTTGAGACAGGGTCTCATTGAGTCCCTATATTGTCTCTTTTGGGTTGAACTTTGAATACTCCTGGTGGACCGTCCTGGGTGATGGGTTAGAGATGTGCACTACCATATGCAGGTTTAAATATTTATCATGAAAAATTAAAATGTTCTTCAAACACATACTTACTTTTGGAGTATAATTTCAAGAGTTTTATATCCTGATCTTAGCACATACATTTCTAAAAATTCCATGAATTACTATTATATTTTAGACTGAAGTTAAAATTTCTAATTGGTTGTTATTTTTCAAAATCTATCACTTTACTGTTGGCCTAAGCACAATATAGTGTCTTTTGAATATTGTATAAGCATTGCTGTAAAAATATATTTACAAATTTTATAATGTAGATTTTTGGTAACAGGCACAGATTATGCATAGAATTTGGGTTTTGCATACTTCTTGTAACTGACTTGTAAAAAAATGTATTGAAACTCAAATAAAATTGAATATCTAGTTTATTTTGTAGAAAATAATTAAGAATATTTATTCTTTGAATAATTCTGATTGCGAACAATATCCTTAAGCGTTGTTTTCTTCATCTATTTACTCAGTATCATTAACTGCCTAAATCAATGATACTTAAGTTATGTAAGACATAATAAGATGTGACAATGAGTAGTTTCTTTTAGAGAATAAGGCACATTTTTCTACTAAGGAAAGTCATTTAAAATAAACTAAAATGTATTTCAATGGAACAAATAATACTCAGTAGAATATAGTGCAAATATAATTTTCAAAAAATATGTTAAATGCCTTATTATTTGTTTATTGAATTTTTTAAATTGTTGAGTTGGCAATAACATAAAACATTTCTCTTAACTTTGAATTCCTTTTTTTGTTCTGTATGTATGATAGAAAGTAAATGCCGTTTGAAATTTTGAAATTTATTTTCTAAGAAGAAGCTTGAATGTATTTCCTGAATTTTACATTTGTATATATTTTGAAAGCCCATAACATTACCAAAACACTTCTTGCAATGGAGCTGTGTAGCCATGGATCTGTATTTCACATTGTACAGCCAGCATTAATTTGATTGTTCGTAACCATATATTGGCTATCAGTGTATTGTACCTATAATCTAAAAATTTGGTTCTCACTGAATTCTATAAATGCAGGAAAAATATTTAATAGGCACATAGGATGACAGAGTTAAAACTTCTATGTTACCAGAGTGTGTTGTTTTTCCTTCAGTGTATATTGTTAATTCATATTAATGATGGGGAAAGAAAACATTTTGTCCTAATGTTAAAGTGATAAAAGATATACTTCTCAGAAACTTCTTTACCATCACTTCTAGTTAATTTCAATGGAAATAAATATAGTAGAGAAGTGCAATAGTAAGCAGACAAGCAGAAGCACTGAAATGACACACAAGATATGGAGGCGGATTTATTTATGCCAATGAGCACTGATCGAGATTATTCCCAAAATATCCGGTCATGATATCTGATGGTCTAGTGCTTATATAGAATAAGCAAGCAGGAAGTACAGAATCATAATGGCTTGTCCATTAGTTTATACAATGTGCATCACAGTGACCAAAATAACAGGAACTGTAATCAAAACTATCGCCTGAGCAACTGACAGACTGAAGTATATTGGTTAGTGGAGGTGCAAATCTTCTTCTGTAGAAGAATGAACAATACCACTTGTGGTAGACTGAGTGCAAAATTGAGGCTAGTTTTGCATCCTTGTCTGCATGCATCTTTTTTGGACATTTTTACTTTTCTGATCCACACATCAAAAGGTGGATTCTGTTTCCCTGCTAAATGAATCTGATTTTCTTTATTTTCTTTAATCAATACAGTGTAGATAAATTAGCATTGTGCCACTAGAAATACTGCTACTAAAATATACTTAAAAGATTTTGGAATTCTGCCTCTGACAAGAGTCTAAATTGCCCAGAATCTGTAAAGGATGAGAGGGCACACAGAGCAGAGCTCAGTCATCACAACCTATGACCTTCAAGCCAGCACAACTCTTAACAACCACCAGCTTTCAGCAGATGCACAGACAAGCACAATCAGAGTCACAAAACTCTGTCCAACTTAACAGATTTCCCAGCTAATCCATATTTCATAAGCAAAACTAAGTGGTTATTTCTTTATTCCACTAATTTTATAGTATTATTTTGAACAACACTAACTAATTGATATAGCATGATTTAAGAAAAAATTCTACAGTTAAAATTACTCTATTACAAAATTGGATCGCATTAACTTCTTAATTACATAGGAAATTCTACAAGTTGATTTCCCATCTACAACTGATTGTTTTTGTAGCATCAATGTATGAACCAGTTTGTTAATTTAAGTATAATAAATTATCCAACCAGTATTTTAGAATCTATTACATTCCCAACTAATCTGCAATCCCTACACTATCAATATCCTTTGAGTATTTTCTTGGATCTAGAATCACTTACTTTGATCATTTATTCATTCCTATACCGGTACCTCACCATCTTAAATACTAGAGTCACTTACAGTACTGATACCTTGTAGGATAATTTTTCCACAATTATTTCTTCCTGTTTAGAAGTGAATTGGCTATATTTAGTCATTTGCTCTTCCTTGTGAAATTCAAAATTATATATATATTTTTTTGTGAAGTACCTTGCTGAAACTTTAAATTGAACATGTATTGAAACTAATTTTTTAGGGTGAAATCTTTATGGGCTGGATCTTTCATGTTCATTTATTTAAATTTTGTTTCTTGACTTGGAATAAATTGTTAATATTTGTTCCATAAGTGCACATCTTTCATTGTAATTTTTCTAAAATTCTATATAATTTTACTGTTGAATTATAAGACTTTTATATTTACTAAATGATCATTATTGATACAAAAGTATATGAATCAAGATTTTAAATAAATCTGAAGCACATTACTGAGAAGACTGGAAAATCTCACAGTATAAAAGCAGAAAATTCAAGAAAGCATTATTTTTAAGATTTCAGTGCCACAGAGCTGATGGTGATTAGTCTGAATCTGATGGGCTTAGAAGCAGGATCACCAACAGCAAGAGAAAGCAGATGCCTCTGCTCAAGCAGTCAGGCTGGCGTGAGTGAATCTTATCTTCCTCTGCCTTATTGTTTGTTCTGGCTTTGTCTAGATGTCCCCTGAAAGCCTCACACAGTCACAGGTGGGGCTTTTTCAGAGGTGGCTGGAGTCCCAGAGTCTATGGTGTTAGAAATGATTCCTGGTGTAACACTAGCTGGGATGAAGGGTGCTATTAAGAGTGTGAGTACTGTCTGCCCTGACTCGCCTGGATAAGATAAAAGGGACAGGAAGAGCTGTGGTCACCCCTTGTTGCTCTGCTACCTTTTGCACACTATGAACTATTCTGTTCTGCAAAATCTCCCTGCCTTGGAAATAGCTGATTATGGACTGAAAACTGTACTAACTGTGAACTAAATAAATGTTTGTTCCTTTAACTCTTGGGTGTTGGGAATTTGGCTCAGAAAGGGGAAAAGTAACTAAAACTGTTCTATTCGATCCTTCACTGGATTGGAGGATGCAAACTCCCATTGAGGAATGCAGTCCACTTTAATCAAGTCCACTGAATCAAATGCTAATTTCTTCACAGACAAGCCAAGAGTACTGTTTAATAAAGCACATTGGTACCATGTGTGACAATCTAATTGACCCATAAACTTAATCATCATAAAAGGACCATACATGAAATTTAAAATTTAAGATTTTACATTGTTTTTGTTGCTCTTTAAACACTTGATAAACCTTTCTAAAGTATGCTGAAGATGCACAACGTTATTAATCTTTCTTGTATTTTTTTACTATTGAGCATAACATGTTTTTCAGGTCTTTATGTAGATATCTTTTATTAGGTTTGGGTTGTTTATCTTTTCTCTAGGTTAAGAGTTTTGTCATGAATAGTGTTTAATTTTATAAATATCTATTTTGCAATTACTACAACAATCATAAGTCAGATTTCACCTTATAAAACTTTCTTTTGGATATTTTCATCTATGTTTTTGACAAAGATAGACTGTAGCTTTTAAATTTTTTTGAACATTTCTGATTTTAATATTGAGATTAGTTTCACCTGATAGAACACATTTAAGATGGATTTTCTTCTTTTCTTTTTGTAGGAAAGAAATCCTTTCTTGCCACTTGAGTATTTGATAGCAATCTTTTACAGATCATATTGATTTTGATATCAGTTTGAGGTAGATTGGTTATATTTTGGCTGGGATGAAAGCCATTTTTGTTCTTACTTCTGTAAACCCCTTTCCTCTGATTCATTGTAGTATTCTGCTTGTTTCTCAATATAATTCTCTTGATACTCGCCCATTGAACTGCACTCTGCACAACACTGAATTTGCCTCTTTCTTTGGTCTTCCAGCACTGTTTGCCCATGGTAACTAGTTTTTTAAATTAGATTTTCCTAGAATATAGGATGATATCTGTGCTGTTCATGTTATATAATATCTTGTCAAGGTGATTTTTAGACATTTAGGATGCAGGTGGATTATCACATGAGAATTTACTGTTCATTTTACAACGTATAGTGCTATGGGGAAAATGGTAATTAAAAGGTAATCTTTTTACTGGCCAGTTAAAATCGACCCTCTGAAATGATTAAAACTTATTCTGGAAGTGTCCAACACTTGTACTCTCATGGTGTAATTTCAGATTTTGAGAAATGATTGGTTCATAACAAAGCTGCAATAGGGTTATTGTCTTCATTTTCTACTTTCTATTGCTGAATTAAAGAAATATTATAGTTTAGGTTTATCCAACTTTTATACAGTATAAACATTAGTAGAAAGTTTAACTTATATGTTAGGGTATTTAAAATGTACAAAAATATGACAGATCTGAAAAATTATTTTCCAGTGACACTGAGTCAAATTGTAGCTAGTATGAAATTTTCTCAGGTCATTTGATCATAGGTTTTGTATTCTTGGCAGGTTTGAAATTTGTTGTTATTTACATCATTGAAGTATTTTTAATGTCTGCACTTGATGTCACTTTGAGTAGATTCATGTGCCACATAATTACACATAGGTCAGAAATGGATTTGATATGGATCAGTGGTTCCATAAGATTTCAATGGAGCTGAAAAATTCCTTTTGCCCTAAAATGTAGCTATCATAACATCTACCACAATGGAATGCTCATGTTTGTATTGATAGTAGTATAAACAACTTTTGGCCTTGTTTTGCACAAGCTAGTGTTATAAATTATTTACATAAAATAATACATATTTGATGATGATGATAATAATAATCTATGTTCCTGGTTAAATATCTACCATCCTATACCATTTATCATTATTTTAAAGTCTGTTTTTACTTATAAAAATATTTGCTATACAACAGCGTGCTATGTTAGGCCAGCAGCAGCCTCAAGCATCTTGTGTTTTCTTTATATCTTGATCACATCAATTTCTCTTATGTTTGATTTAATCACAAATCATTTTTGTTATCATGGCCTGAAGCATGCAAGAATGTCCTGTGAACATTGTCAGCAAGAGGACACACTCAGTGATTGACCTGGAAATGAAATTAAAAGTCATTAAGGACTCTAAAGAAGAAAAATCAATAATGGTCACTGCTCATCTGTCATGCATGTCTCATTTCACCATAGCAATGATGTTGAAAGCAAAAATGAAATGAGACAAAATGACAAAGTATCTGCCTCTTTAAAAGCACTGAGAATACGTAAAATTCAAGAAGGGCTTATATCATATATGGAGAAACTTCTACTGACTTGGACTGAAGATCAATTACGAAAGTGTATTCCTCTACATCATGAGCATCACAGCCAAAGTGAAAAGTTTGTTTTGCCTTTGAAATTTTGAAAGAAAAGTCTAGAAGCAACTTTAATATTGAATTTATTGCTAGCTTGGGGTAGTTTAAAAGATTCAAGAATGTTATTCACTACATAAGTGAGAGTAAGTGCTAAGTCTGCCAGTGCTAATGTGAAGGCACTGAAGAAGTCTGGGAAATTCCAAATAGGCTGATTGTGAAGGAAACTTATTTGTCAGAATAAATCTGCAACGTGAATGAAATTTCTTTATTCTTGAAGCAGATGCTTGGAAGGACTTGGAAGCAGAAGGAGGCCAACTCAAGGCCAATTTTCAAGGCTTTTAAGGGTAAAGTAACATACTTGCATAGCAGATTTCTTGTGAGCAATGCCACAGGCTTCCAAGTGAAATCCCTTGTAGTCTTCCCTAAAGAGAATGCTAACGCCTTCCTGCCTGTCATTACATAACACACTGGCAGGGAATTACAAGAGCATCAGGAAATCATGGATAAGCCATATCTTCTTCCAAGACGCTCTCCTCCATTGCTAAGTCAGCAAAGTGGAGAAATAATTATTTGAAGAAAAACATGCCTTTCAAGATTTTATTCTTGGTAAGACACTTCTACTGCTTTTTCTCCAATGGTCTTCCTATTGAGCTTTCTCCTGGGACCTTGATTTCAATCTCAAAATGGTATTCCTCACTCCAAACAATTGCTCTTTGACCCAACTAATGAATTAAAGAGCTATAGTAGCCCTTCCCTTACACTACCTGAGGCGGACCTCTGCCCAGACTAATGTATCTAAAAAAAGGATACTGATACAATTCTACAAAAATTACATGTCTTGCTGCTTTGTTGGACTTGAGATGGTGTCACCAAAAATATATGAATAATAGCTTAGAGAAAACACTCAAGAAGTTTATTCATGATTTAGAAGGATTTGGAAAATTGGGGAGGTTGTAAAAAAAAAAATAGGGCTGCATTTGAAATGGCAAACAACTTTAACCTTATGTGCACAGAGTGACGATCCTTGTAGATAGGGTTCTTAAGGAACTGACTAACAAAGAGTTGTAGGAACTAGCAGGAATACGCAAATGCGAAGAGGTAATAAAAGTAACTTTAAGGAGAAGCAAAACCTCAAAGAAAATTCATGGTGAGAGGTTTAGAGTGTTTGCAGACCTTGAAAATTTACTTAAATATTTCAAAATGTGGACTCAAAGTGTTTTCATTACTATAGAGAGATATTCATGGGGCATCATACTATTGCATCCAAATCTGTGACAGAAAAGAAACAACGTCCAGCCATTCTAGACAAATTTCTGAAAAGAGCAACACTTCTGCGGGAAAAACTTTAGGCCGACCCTTAGGAAGAGTTCCAGCAGGAGGCGCTGTCCTCCCAAAAGGGACAGCTCTGCTCAGGTTACACTGTCCTGAAGACTGCCCAGTGGGACAAGGTGTACAGTTAGAACAGAATGATATTCATTATCCCCAACAGGCGTATGCTTAAGCTAGTGAATATGTTTGCCTCTTAGTTTTAAATGAAATTGTTTTAAAAGTACAAAAATATAAGCAAAATAGAGAAAAGATACCACCTAATGATATAAAGAGAACATCTTTGAACTGTTACCTGATGTGAGTGTGTCATAAGCAAACAGGTTAACATAAAAGTCAAAAAGTTAAAAATAATTTAGAAGTATCTAAAGTAAAGATGTTACAGTAAGCCAAAGTCAATTCATTGACAATGAAAGAAATGTTTAAAATAAGCTTACGATATTCTATATACACCACATATCTAAAGTGTACGGCAGTGTGCACGCAAGTCCTGGGTCTCTACTTTTCTTCCACACTTACTCCCTAGCTCACCCAGGACAACTCTCAGTCCTGCACGCTCAAATCATGGTAAGTGCCATGTACAGATGCACCATTTTATATATCATACTGTATGTTACTGTACCTTTTTATGTTTAGATTAAAAAATACTAGCTATTGCATTAAAATTGGCTAAATGTACAGGTTTGTAACCTATGAGCCATCGTCTCTAATATATTTGAGATGAAGTACAGCAAATATGATGGTAGGTTTGTGTAGTCAACTCTATCAAGTTTGAACAGTTTAAAGTTACAATACAATTTATGTCTTAGAGTTTATTACCATTATTAAGCAGTGCATTATGCTCTTAAAAGTGTTTTTTTTTTAAGTCAGGAGATCGCTATTGTTAGAATTGAATTTTTTGTTTTGATTACATTAAGTTTTCATTCAGCACAGCTTCTCTTTGTCATCAATCTTCGCCATGTTCTTTGCAAGTATCTATCCATAAAGCATGTGATACTAAAAATAAGAAACGACTATCATCAGCAAATTCACTTTTCAGGTAAAGTAAATAACTGAATGTAGTGCTTAAAATTCTGCCATCTGGGAAAATCTGCCTTCCTTACTGTTTATCAGAATGACTCTCACTGGGGTGATGCCTCCATAGACCACAGTTTAGTATTATTTTATCCAGTGTGATAGATTTTATCAACTTCAATTTTAATTCTTCACTGCTTCTTGAATCATGCTTTGCTTTCTATTTTATTTTTTCCAACTGAGGCAACAAAAGATGTTTCCTCATTCTTCTATTTAACCACATGATTTTTGTCCAATAGAATGTTGCTAAAGTGATGATGTTTTCATTCTGTTATTAAACTATGCACATTTCTAGTACCTTCTTATACCTTTGCCATCACTGCAGTGAAGATGGAACACAGGGAAAGCTCTGGTCCCAGTACTACAATAAGAATTTAGAGTGCAGCTACCCTGGAAAGTGAAGCCAATGGCTAACTTTCTTCACCTGACCTGTAGTGAAAAGTAGATTCACATGAAAGCTCAGAATGTAACAGCTAAATCTCAATAACCAAATACATAGATTTATATGCAACAGTTAATGATAATTATTGTAAAGCACTTAGCTTTGGAATTGGATGTACAGTATTATTTTGTAATAGACTGACAATACAATTAGTTGTAAAATGATAGTGATGTCATTAGAAAAGCATAAAAGTGAGTTATAAAAGGATGTTTGTTATAAAAGTGAGTTATAAAAGGATCACGACTAAATAAAATGAGAGTGGAAGCCAAAGGACTTACAAGTACTTATGTTTGAACCTGTCATAAGAAATTTCAGAGTAAGCAGATTCTGCATAGTGCATCTCTATGGAAAATTGAGTAATCAAGAAAAACCTGTCACAATCCATTTTGTCAGACCCCTAGAAAATAGTCAAAGATTTATAGCAACACAGGGAACTGTGAGGCAACAAAAAGGCAATTTAAAAGACAAGGAAGCATTGAGATGTTTTTATTTACCATAACCCTTCATCACCCAGCTCCATGATGGTCTTGAAAATGGCACAGTATGGGACTCATCTCTATTCCAGAAAGGAAAAGTAGATCTATTCACAGAGAAGTATGTTACCCTATTTTATCCTGTTTGAGGGCTACCTGAAGGATAGTTGCTTTTCTGCATTTTGCCTAACTTCTTATCTCTATTTTGTCTTAATAGTGACCATAAGCAGAAAAGCAATGGGAATTCTTCAGAGAACATATCAAGACTAACACATAACTACAGCTAGTAAAAGTCTATATTAGAGACACATAGAAGAGGGCCAAAAACTTGAAAGAAATAGCTATAGAGCATTTTTATAGATAATTAAGATATTTAAAAGTGCAAGTTTTAGAACTTTGTATAAAAGACCATGACAGGACAGAAGCTCAGAAAAAAAAAAGAAGACATTAGGTCTTAATGCTTAGATGGTTTGCAGAACCACAACAAACATGATAGGTTTTTAAGGAAAGTTGCACACAAAAACTATTTGCAAAGACTGAAAGAGGTTTCTTCTTTCTCTCCTCCTCCCCGTCCTGTTTCTCTTTTAACCCCCTTCTTTTCAAGGAAATTTCTGCCAAAACAATAGTGAAATACAAGCTACATCAGAGACCACATATGACAAAGAATAATAAAAAAAAATCGTGGAAAACCTATTGAACAATTATCACACACCATGTTGATAAGAATGTTGTTTTCAAAGTTACTACATGTTAATTCAGAATATGCCTCTTGAAGAAAAAATAATTGTAATTATGACAGGATAACAATATGTACAATATATCCTCAGAAGATACAAAAAGAAATTGCTTCTAAAAAGCATAGACATTATACTTACTAGATAAATACTTTTAAAAAGGGACCCTAAATTGTCTCAAATAGTTGAATGATCTCAAGAAAATGATTTATCAATCAAATAAAAATATAAATACAATACAAAGATAGAAATTATGGAAAGAAACCTGGCAGAAAATTCACAGCAGTAATGTAGACTAGTTAAAAGGAAGAATACATTGAAGGGTTATAGCAACGGATTAGATCAGAAAGAATAGAAACAAATAGGAAAATATAAATGAAATTGAATACAGGCTAAGAATATTAGGTGCAACCTAAGAAACTATGAAACTTTCAGAAGTAAAAGACAGAAATATGTACAAACGACAGTAGGGGGAATGTGGCAGAAAACAGCAAATTTATGAAATTTGAAAATATACAAATCTAAAAGGCCTAACAAATTCTAGGTAAATTGAACACAAAGAGATATGCACTGAGACACATGATAATTAATTTGTGAAAAGACACGGTGAGCTAAGAATCTACAAACAAAGAGGAAAATGATACACATATGCAAGATATCTGAACAAGGATGAAGAGCTCATTTCTTGCGAGGCATTGTGGAGACCAGCGCTAATGGATTACAGATTTAACACACTAGAAAAACGAGAAAAATCAACCAGGAATTCATTCCAAAACTGACCTTCAAAATTAAAACAAAAGATAAAGATAAGCAGCAATATTCAGTTTCTCTTGGCTCTGGAATTGAGAGACTTGGAAAACAACAACTTTTTGAAGAACATACCAAGTAAATCTTCAGCACTCAGGAGGGAGCTATCCTGAAAACTAGAAACTCCAGTAAGGTGGAGAAATTGAACACAAACAAGGGGGAAGAATGAAGCAATTTGAGACACTAACCCCAACTCCTAGGGAGGGAGACCTGTATCTGCTAAGGTAAGTTAAGCCTGGACAGGGTTGGCAGCTCTGGGAAAAAACAGTGGACAAGGAAGGCAGTGTCAATCTCAAGAAAAGCTCATGTTTATTCTAGACTGCAAAAGCAGTATGGAGTCTTACTCTGAAAATTATTCCTTCTGTATGGCAGGCTAGAGTGGAGGAAGAAATCCAGTGCAATGCTGACCCCATTTAAGAGAGTTTAATCAGGAGCTGTTTTGGGAAGGGGTCAACTGTTAAAGATTGAGGTAAAAGTCACAGTAAAACTACACTTCAGAGTTTCTGGGGCAGTTGCTTAGCAGGATGTGACTGTGAGACAGTTGTGCAGAGTGTAGGCTGGACACACTGTGTAGGTTAATCTCAGATCAGGAAGGTCATGGGGGCTCCCATTGAGAATCTCGGCAGGTTTCGTGTGATTGGAGAGGTGACCGAGTCTGTAAATGCTGGCATTCAGTCCATCCAGTGGGCTGTTTTACTTCCTCCTTCCCTGCACCACTGCCTGTATCCAGCCCAGAATCCGGTCTATGTGCTTTCCTACTTGCCAGTGTCATCAGGGCTATGTCTCAGTTTGGATGGCACACAGCCTGCATGTACAGACAGAGGGGACTTTGCAGCAGGGGCTGTTCCTCACAAGCCTACAAACAGTAAAGATGGATGCAGAAAGTAGTGATGTGGGGTACACAAAGGAACACGGAATTTAGCAACTTTAGGCAGATAGCTTTGATGACCATGAGCAGCTGACAAGAAGGGACAAGAGTCAGCATTCACACACAAACATAAGAATGTATAAGCAAAATATGACTTAGTGACTCACTAAACCTGTCTCATAGCAGCTAGACTCTGATACTGCAGACCTGGAAAGAAACCATTATTGAAAACATGGACAGAGTTTTTTGGACTTATTTCTCTTTTTCTTTATTGGTCTTGGAGTTGAATTTTTCCCTTTATTCTTTTTCTTTTTTCCTTCTTTTGCTCTTTATGTATTCCTCTTTTTCTTCCTCGATCTTTTCTGTTACTTTTATCTAATTTTATTAATTTTCTTTTTGCTCCTTAATAATAAAGTTTATCTCATTTTTCTTTCCAACTCATCATTTTTTTAAAATTTATTTTACATATTTTAATGCTTTCATTTCCCCTTCACCACTCCCTAATTTTTACTAGTATTATCACTAAGCTTTATTAACCTTTGGGTATTTATTTAACTCTAAGATATTATTGATGAATTATTTTCTATTGCTAATGATGTTATGATTGCTGCATTTAGTATGTACTTACTGTGAAACATTTGCTTTAACTGTGTATCTATTTTATTATCACAAATTTCTTATGTTTTTAAGGGTGATACAGTAGTAGCTTTCATTAGTTCTTATGGTATATTGTCCAGTTTGATTTTAACTTTATTATCATAGCTAATTTCTTTGCTATTGCCATGGTGGCATAGTAGTTTCTATTAATAAGTTTCTACTGTATATCAACATCTGCTTTCTCTGTGCAATATCAGCAATGATGCAGTTTATTACTGGAGAACTGGGTGCAGCTGCAATTATATTGTACATTTTCCTCCCCTAGTTAACAGAAGTGGTCAGATCTTAGGACAAAAGCAAATACTTACAATAATTATGCAAGCCCAGAGTGTACCACTTGACAGTAGACACTAACTAAAGAGATCTGCAGAGCAGAAAATCTTTCCACTCAGCACATGTATATGTTTGTGCACACAAACCAAACTACAACAGAAACATGAAAAAACAAAGCAAAAAAATGCCTCCCAAAACTGCAACTCCCCAAAAGCAAATCCATGGGGCATTTTTATGGAGAAAATAAGTATCAAACTGTTGACTTATACAAAATGATTAGAGAGAAGACAAAAAATCAAAGGTACAGAAAGATTTCAATGATAATATAACTATACAGAGAATAGACTTCAAAACAAAATAATCAGTCAATTTACTGAGGACATTAATGAAAAGCTGGTTCAGGTAATCAAAGCAACACAAAACATGAATGACAACATTAGCAAAAAACTTGAGTCCATGCAAAGACACCAAACAGAAATCCAGGAGAATTCTATTGAAAGTATGAGTGCCAGGAGTTACAACCAGTGTACTGTAAGGTAGGGCTGATGCAGGTATCCTTCTGCTCAGAAGTACTTTAAAAACAACAAAGGCACACTGACAATGCATTTAGAAGCTGCTAGATGACACAAGGCTAATCTAAAGTTAATTGGAATTGAGAAAATATCAAAAGGAAGGATAAATGACATAAATACCCTGCTTACAAACATAATAGAAAACTTTCCAAGTACATTGAGAGAATGTAACATTCAGATAAGGGAAACATGTAGGTACACAAATAGTCAAGTCAGCAAAGAACTTCTCCACAATGCATCATAGTCAAAATTCCAGAAATCAAACACATGGACAGAATTTTAACAGGTATTGAAAAAATAGCAATAAGTCACTTACATATATAAACCCACTAGAATTACAGCAGACTTCCAATACAATCCTTATAAGCCAGGAGAGTTGGAATGAAGTCTTTCAAGTCCTAAGAGAAAAATTCCAACCTAGACAACTATATTTTGAAAAACTGCCTTTCAATATTGACAGAGAAATAAATTAATTCATGACCAAAAAAAAAAAACAGCACTCCAAAAACTTCTCAAGGACATCCTAGAAAAAGAAATGAAACTAACACTGCCAAAAGGCCTAGTGAAATAAAAAAACAAATTAGAAGCAATTACAAATATAGATGCAGGAAGCACTAGTACACTCAACTTCATAAGGTCAATAGAAATGGACATAAAAGATCTTATAAACCACACCACAATTATAATGGGAGACTTTAATACCCCACTATCATGAATAAACAAATCAACTAAACAAAAAGTAACCAAGAAATGTTAGAAATGAGCAACATCTTTAAACACTTGGACTTAATAAATCTACACAATGTTCCAATCAATTACACACACATGATTCTTAGCAACACAAAGAACAGTCTCCAAAAATAGACCATATCTAGTCAGTAAAGGAGGCTTAAATTACTAGGCAAGAATTGTAACTATCCCATGCATATTACCAAACCATAGTGCAGTGAAACCAGAAATCAACAGTAAAAAAACACCATAAAAGCCATGCAAACATATGGCGATTAAAGAATATATTCTTTGATAATCATCAGATATTATTAAACAGAAGAAATCAAGGAAAAAATATGCAATTGTTAGAATCAAAGATAATGCCAATACAATATACCATATTGGACACCAGGAAAGCTACCTTAAGAAGGAAATTTATAGCTGTGCAAATGCATATCAGAAAAGCAATGCAAGCCAATCTTAGCTACTTTTTACTCCTTGTTGAAACAAAATATGTGATACCCAAAGCTAAGGAAGGAAAGGTTTATTTCTTACAGTTCTTGGAGGTTTCAGTCAATACTCAGTTGGCTCCCAAGCAGGATGGCATTGGAGGGGCAGCTGTCTTTGGCCACTGCAAACAAGAAGGCATGAACCAGCAAGAGAGAGGCACATCTTTTTCCTGCCGATACATCCTATCTAGGCTCCAGCCCTGGGGGGTAAAACACTCACACCACTAATCCGAGTGTTAGACAATGAACCAATCTCAAATGCTAGATTTGGTCATGGCTATGATTGCATGAGGCTTGGGGTGGGACCACAGAAACACAGACTATAACAAAGCCCAAATAAATAACCTAATGATGTACCTCAATGCCCTAGAAAAATATGAATGATTCAAATCCAAAGCTAGTACAAAAAGGAAATTATAATGACAAAGAAACTAATGAAATTGAGATTTTAAAAATACAAAGAATTAATGGATCAAATAGCTGGCTTTCTAAATAAAGAAAATAGAAAACTTGGCCCATGTTACGAAAAAATGAGAGAAAGAAAAAAAATTGTATCAAAACAATTAGAAATCAAAAGGTGAAATCACAAGGGTCATTCTTAAAAAAACAAATTATTAGTAACTACACTGAAAACTTGTGCTCCAATAAATTAGAGAATCCAGAAGAAAAGACAGATTTCTAGATACATAGAAGTGTCAAAACTGAACCACGGAAACATAAAAACATGAATAACAAAAAATAGACAATAAATTGAGGCAATAATAAAATACCTACCAATTAAGAATATCACAAGAGGGTCAGGGATGTGGATCAGCACCACAGCACCTGCCTGGCAAGCACAAAGTCCTAAGTTCAATTGCCAACACCAAAAGAAAAGAATATCACAAGACTCAATGCATTCACCCCTCAATTTCACAGGACCCAATATGCCTCAAACTTTTTAATGAAAGTAAAATATCAAGAATACTGCCATACTCCTTCCTGAAAGCTAATATTACCTTGATGTTAAAATCAGACAACGACTCAACTAAAAAAGAAAACTACAGAATAATTCCTTTAATGAACATAGAGCAAAGATCCCCAACAAGATACTGGCAAACAGAATGCCACAAATCATTAAGAAGATTATATACCGTGACCAACTAGGCTTCTTCCCAGAGATGCTGGGATGCTTCAATATATTCAAATCAATAAATCTACTACACAACATAAAGAGAGGCAAAGACAAAAATCTTATATTCATTTAGCAGATGCATAAAAAACCTTGGACAAAATCCAACATTCACTCATGATAAAAATCCTGACAGAATAGGCATCTAGGGGCTTTGTTTCTATCTGATAAATGGAATTTATGAAAAAAACCTATTTCCAACATCATATTAAATGCTGTTAACCTGAATGCTTTCCCTCTAAAATCAGGAACAAGGGGCTGCGGATTTAGCTCAGCAGCATAAGCACCTGCCTGGCAAGCATGCAGCCATGAGTTCCATCCCTGGTACAAAAAAAAAAGTCTCTTAAAATCAGGAACAACACACAAATGTACACTTTCATCACTCTTCTTTAATATAATACACAAAACTTTAGCCAAACAATCAGGAAAAATTTAAAAATAACAGAGATACATATAGGAAAGAAGACAAACTATCCTTATTCGAAGACAACATGATCCTTTACAAAGAAGACCTAAGAAAATTCCATCAAAGACTTCTAGAACTAACTAAATGAATACATCAAGATATCAGGATACAAAATCAACACACATGAAATCGATAGCATTCCAGAACACTAACAATGATCCAGTGGAGAAAGGAATTAGGAAAGCTGCCATTCACAATAGCTTCATGAAAAATTAAGTTCTCAGGAATTAAACTAAGCAAAGGGCATGAAAGACCTCTATAATAACAACTACAGCACGTTTTAAAAGGATAACGAAGAATATAGCAAAATGGGAAGATAACCTTTGTTCCTGGATAGGCAGTACAAACCTTGACAAAATGCTCATACTTTCAAAGCTGATGGGAACATTTAATGCAACTCCACTCAAAATACCAACAGAATTACTCATGGGACTAGAGAAAACAATCCTAAAATTGATATGGAACCAGAAGGGACAGAGAATAGCAAAAGCACACGTAAGCAAAAATAGCAGAGCAAGAGATTTCAAGTTGTATTACAGAGCTACATTGAGAAAAACAGTATCGTATATTTTAAAATCAGAACTGAGAGTCAGTGGAATGGAACAGAGGAAGCAGAAACTCATAACCATCTGATCTCTAAAAAACGTTAAAAGCATACTTTGAAGGAATGATAACCTTTAATCCACATGCATAAATTAAATCTAAACCCATAGATTCCACCATATACCAAAGTAAAATCAAAATGAATCCAAGATTTAAATACTAAAACAGAAAAACTTAATCTACTGGAAAATAGAATAACTCTTGCAGACATAGTCATATTTGCACAAAATGGCACCAAGAACCAACAGATAGTATTATATCAAATTAAGAATTTCTGCACAGTAAAAAAAAAAGGTGGGGGGAGACAACCTATGTAATGGGAAAATTATTGCCAGGGAAAATTATTGTTATTTTATAACATAAAATTTAAATAAATCCCCAAACAAAAGACCTAATAAAAATGGGCAATTGAAATGAACAGACACTTCTCAGAAGATGAGGTGCAAGTGACCAATTAATGTGTGAAAAAGAGTTCAACATTCTGGCCATTGGAGAAATATAGATTAAAACAACACCCAGATTCCATCTTCAGAAAGAATTGGTATCATCAAAAAAATGAGTAGCAAGATTGAGGGAAGGAAACCTTCTACACCGTTAGTGGGAATGTCAAGTAGATCATCCACTACAGATAGCAGTGTGAAGCTTCCTGAAAAACTAAAGCTAGAAATTCTATTATACCCAGCTATTCCCCATCTAGATATTTCCTGAAGGATTTAAAGACATCACATTACAGTGACTCATCATGCCCATGTTTCCAGCGGCAAAACTGATAGTAGATAAATCTTGGAAGCTTCCTATATGTTCATCGATTGATGAATAGATGAAGAAACTGTGGTATTTATAACAGTGGAGTTCTACTCTGTTACAAAGAAGGATGCAAAAATATAGGGTTTGTTTGAGTCACTTATAGCAAAATGTTTATGTCTTGAGACCATGTTAAATGAAAAATATCTGAGACCTAAGCTTAAATATCACATGGTTTTTTAAAAAATTTTATTTTATTTAAAGAGAAACAAAAGCATGTAAAGAGTAGAGGCAATACAGAATTCCAAAAAAAAGATAAACAATAAGAAATCACTAGTTAATAAATTACATATATCCTCTTAGAAATAGTTGCTCAAGTTACAAAATAAAGCATATAAAGTAGATAGTCAAACAGTGAGAGGGTAGACAGCTATGCATGCATGAATCTCTGCATGTATTTCTATCCTTTCTGTATTAGAGGGAAAAACAAAACTTAGCAAGACAAAACAAAGCAAATTCCTATAAAAACATGAAATAAAAAATTCATGTAAAACCACAGTACAAGGTGATCTACTATGATTACTGTGTTGTTTCTTATTATCTTCAATAGAATGTCTATATCATCAGGCATAATTGAATATAGCAGTATGATCGAGTATAGCAGTAAATAACAATGTTAGTAAAAATAAAACATTGTAGAGAGTATAAAGCTTCAAAGGCAGGTAATAATCAAACCAGAGTGGATATTCTAGTGGATCTTGTCATCTTAAGTGCAGTTGCCTATACTCTCAGACTTGATATTATCAATCATAACAGCTTTGAATAAAATCTATCAATACAAAACAGTGATCCAACAAACCAGATTTGATTAAGATCAGTCAAGGTAAAACAGTGTAGATTTTACAGAGCTTTAGATTTAGTTAATAGGAAATTAAGGATGAGTACCATAATATATCCTGTTATTTTTGGGATTACTGTCTGTGCCCTCAAATCTAGTACAGGTAGAATGACTGGAACAGAATATAATACATCTAAGCAGAGTAGTGTGAGTAATGTGGGTTTTAAATCCTGGTGCACTATTAACAATATAGCGTATCAAGGCCATCTATGTTAGAGTTTCTAGTTATCCTTCTCTGCCTCATTTCTGCTATGCTATTTTTCTGCCTTTGTTTTTCTACTTTTCTCCTTCATTCTATTGCCTGCCCCGCTCAGTGAGGCATTTCTGCCACTGTTCCTAAAATCCTGGTATTTTTTTTTCTCTCTCTAGAATGTCCTTCAGTATTCTCTGCAGGGTTGGATTGGTGGTCACAAACTCCCCCAGTTCCTCTCTGTCATGGAAGCATCTTGTTAAAATGAAAATTCTGAGATATAAATAAATTCAAGAACAAAATAAGAGATAGAAAATAGGAAAGAGGGGTGTAGATAGTTTGCAAATGAGAAGGGGACTGAGATGAAGGGTAGCAGATGGGGAAAGGGTAGGAAATGGATAGTAAAAAGAATTAAGCTGAGTTATAAAACTGTACCAACTCTGTACAATGAATGTAATCATTATGTGCTTTAATCATGTACTAGCAAAAACAAAAATAGAAAACAATATTAAAATTAATATGTTCTGAAACAAACACATTCTACAAGAATTTGACTCTAGGTATGATTTAAATGAATTAATGGTAAAGAAAATCTCTCATGTTGACATGAAAGTTTTCTGGATTACAAAGCAAAGCTGTATGATAAAATAAATCACCAGTCAGGTAAGCACATAAACCAATATAAAACCTTGTATTGTTTTGCACTTTTGACTTACAACTTTACTTATTTCTTAAATTGTTTAAGACAAACCTATGTGGAATAGTTCTGAGCTTTTATGATTTGTCATGCAATGTAAAGGTGTGATTTTCAGTAAGAGCAACATTATAAGGAAAGCAAGAAGTTATGTAAAAGAAAGGTTTGCACATTACTAAGATTAAATCATTATACAGTCAAGTAGGATTGTTAGTTTAGGATGTTAAATGCAATCCCCATGGTAAACACACACACACACACACATACACATCAACTGTCTAAAATCATACAAAGTAAATGAGAAGAAATAAAAAATATTCAGTATTAGCCATCAACTAAGCCCAAAAGAAAGAAGGGTGTAAAAGACAAGATGACTTACACAAAGCTTGCACTTGTTCCAGATCAGGCAGAAAATATTCACAGGTGCATACAAAATGTCTGAACCCGAGAGAGGAAAAGTCCTAGACTAAATTCCCCAAAGCCGGTCCTCTAACTGGCCTTCGGCCTCCCCACCTGTGGGAAAGCTGCCCTGCTGCATCAGGACCCACTATGCTGTTTGCCACCAGGGCTGCCGTGAGGCGAGATGGGGCCAGTGCTACAGGAGGCTGTGGGAAGTGGAAGCTTTGGCTTCAGAGTCGTCCCTTCACACTGCTACGAAGTCCAAGAAAAGGAATTTGTACTCGGTCTATGTGTCTCACACACCACAGAAATGGAGTGCTTTCACAACTCCAACTTCCGGGAGAGCAGAAAGGTTATTGAATACGTTTACCCACATCATAGGAAACCACAAGTTTTGTATTTGTTTGCCATTACTTTAACAATATTTAAGGCTGACTGATTTCAGTTAAAGAAATTCCACGGTATTAAAGATTAAAACAGAATTCCCATGATCAATCAGTACGAATTTAAACCAAAGAGCTTCAGGAGATAAAGCTACTATACATTTTCAAGATAAATTTACAGGATGCCACACTCTATGTAATTCCAGTACTGGGCAGTTCAAGGCAGGAAGATTGTGAAGTTCGAGGCCAGCCTGAGCTACATAGAGACCTTGTTTCAAAAAACACCAACCCAACCAAACAAACAAACAAGCAAACAAAAAACCACTAAGTTTTAACAGTTAGGAGTTAAAAAATTACTTTCTTAAAAATTCTTTAGCAGGAAGTGCATATGATATTTTGTGTGTTTTGACAAGGCCATATCTGAATATATTAAATCCTAGCTTGCCTATCTTGTAATTCAATTCAAAAAGGAAAGTTGAACTTCTATAATTAGATTTCTCAGTTCTGATTATCTCTGCAACAGTCTACACTTTAAATGTAACCTGTGTAAATTCCTACTGTTGTTCAGAGAAAAGATTTATGAATGTCTAAAACAAAATACATTATTTGTATTACTTATTAATTCAGTTTCTACCTACAATTGCAAAACTTCTGCTCTGCACAATACATTAGGATAGTTTTATCATCATAGTTTATTTTGTTCCATAATCTGAATCACTCAAAGTCATTCTTAGTAGTTTAAAAAGAAACTGAGATAATTTGAATAGCTGTCATATATTTTCTTACACAGATAATAAGAAACATTGAAATTCCATGGTGTCAGAAGTTTCTTAAGCTTCACTAATAAGTGCAGTTCTATCATTACTGTGTCAACACACTTTAATTGTGTTTTGAATGATTAATGTCCTATTTTTTGGAGTGTGAATGTATCTGTATGTAACAGAAAAAACTTTTATATTTCAAAAGTGACTCTTTGAAGATCAATCATGTACACTCTCAGGATACCTAAAGGATTTTATCTTATTTTATCTTCTATGTAAGGTTTAGAAACCTTGATTAAATATTCTCGTCATTAAGTTGATTACAAATATGATCTTTAGTATTGGTGGGGTAGCCACTGACCCAGCTGAATCTGCATTTTCAAGAAGGAGCGTTATGATGTAATTTTGTCAATTTAAATTTTCAACCAGGAATCATAAAACTATATTTATAAAACATAAAATATTTTTCATGATGATCTTGTCACTGAAATTCCAACTGTAATATAAAATTCCAACTAACTGAAATTCCAACTGTAACACAACTGTATTTATTTTAAGATATTTTCCTGCAAGATGACTGAGGACTATTGTAATAATATTATAATGCATTCACATTTCTTTACTTAAACTAAACTTTACCATCATTATTTCCGGATAAACTGAGAGAAAATGAAAGAAGAGATGCAAGGGCTGGAGATCAAGAGAAATAGAAAGCATAAAAATTTTTTTATTCTTAAATAATTTTTCTTGCAAGTTATAGTTATATAAGTAATAAAAACAACAGTGACATTTAAAGGAAATTGCAAGTACCAATACTATACATGTAAAGCTATTTATGATTGTTTTGTTTCTACAACTCCTTTAGCTTACAGAAGACTATATGAAAATATTCTTTGTCATCATACTAAGAATTTTCCATGCTTTAAAGAGTACCATGCACTTATTCAATCTTTAAAGGAAAGTTTAAAGTATAGCATTTGTTGAAGAATTTATAATCATACTCTGAAAAATGTTTTTGACATGGCAGGCTAGACTAGGCTAGACAAACTATACAAGATTAAAGATAAAGTTTCAAATTGCTATTACTAACCAAAAAAAGTTGCAGAGTTTTAACTTAAAAGATCAGTATGGAGATCAAGAATTTCAAGATATCATTGGATCCTTTTGAATTGGAAACCTCTAGCAGTGTTATATATAATTTCCCACCTTAGTTGGTGAGCACATATATATTAAGTTATGCTATATAGACAAGAAGGCATTAGAACTAGGGTTAAGAAAGGTAAGTTTAAACCATTGTTCCTTGATCCTAGAATGGGTTGTCTTTGTGTTATTTTCAGCATGGTTCTGTCTTCTCATGAAGTACTTACCATTGGATATTCTCCTTGTATTTCACAGTCAGGAGACAGTAACACAAAAATTTGAACCACACTACTTTGCCTACATAGAGATACTTCATCAATTTCATTTATTCAACATCAAAAAAGACGGGCAGTTGTTGATGCATTTGGCAGCCACTCCAACAGCTCTGGAAGGAAGGGAAACTGATACAAGAGCTTGATGGCCAATTTGCATTCTCGTGACAAGAAATATGAATTGGTAATTAAACTTAGACTGAAACAGATTGTCTGCAGTATTTCTTACCTTTGATTAAGAGGAGATGACACAGAAATGGACTTCTGATGGGTAAAAGACAAAGATGAAAGGTAAAACTAAAAAGTTAGTAGACAACAATTTAGAAGAATATTTTTGTGACTTCATGTACAGAGTGACTTCAAAAGCTAAATTTCTGAGAAAATTATATGACAATGCAAACATAGCATTAATTACATAAAAATTAGAGTTTTTATATTCAACCAACACAGCATGGAAAGATGTACAAATTCCATCCAAATTCTTGAATGGCTTATAAATCATTCACCAGGGGCCTGTTTATTTTAACTGACTGGCTGAAATAATTCAGTAAAATTATAACTGTTTCCCAACTCACAGAGAGATGCTTTTTAAAATATAAGCCTTTGGTAGGCTGAGGCAGGATCAAAAGCTCAGTCTAGCGAGATCCTATCTCCAAATTTTAAAAAAGAGGGGTTGGGTGGCTAGGGATTCAGGTTTTCTGCCTTTTAGAATACTACTTAATAATTTTCGGAAGAGGAGAACAAAATATTGTTTTGTATCATCTATGATGTCCAGAATATAGAAAAAAAAACCTTTTAGTCATGTAAAGAAGCTACAAAATGGGACCCATAACAGTATATGCTGTTCATGGAAATAGGCTATTATATTTCCTGGGACATCAATTGGATTAGGAGTCATAAGCATTTATTAACCTAGAAGAAACAGGCTCAAGGATCCACCCCCGCAAAAAATAATGTCATCTACCCTAATGTGTTTTCATACGATATTTATTAGATATGCCCACATAATATTGTTTGGTACAAACAGGTTTTTAATTATGTAAGAGGGATTGGTTTTCTTCCTCATAGCTCTTATTTGCTTTCACTAAACAGGATGATTCTAATATTTATCACTTGAACAATTTATACATCTGTCCAAGACTTCAAACTTCTCTATCCCAGGATTGGCCATACTGATTGTGCCTCCTGAAAGGATAAGAAAAGCATCCTAGTATGTACCCTCTGTGGCCATGTGATAATTTAATTTCTTTATGGGTTGCAGTATATATAAATGATGAGTCATGATTTATAGTTTTCCAGTATTATTGAACTAATCAACGCTCTTATTACCACACAATATTTGCTACATCCCTAAATATTCATTATTATGTGTCATTGTTAATCTCTCTATCTTTGGATCAATTTTTCTGTACTCTGTCTTTACTGGTGTATTTTCGCTTTTATACCAGCAAATCCGGCAACCCTAATCTCCATCAGTTTACTCAGACTCAAAAACACCATGATTTCTTGTTGTTGTTGCTGCTGCTGTTAAGTTCCAGCTACCTTTATGCATAAGGATAAAGGAATGTTTTAGACAAAGAACTTCATAAATGCAAAATTTACTTGATTCAAATATCCTCCTCTAAGTTTAGGCTCATCTTCAGTTCTCTCAAATTATTCCCTTTCCAGAACCTTTATGTACTTTAAAATATATATATTATGTACATTTTATAATTTTCTTCAATGGAAATATTATTTTAATGCAAACTACTTTGCCATTACTGGCAAAGATGTTATGCAATAAATAAATTTTAAATATTCATATGTGAAAGCATTTCCAGAAAGAATTGAAATATTTTTCCCTTACAGATACATTTATTGAAACAAAGATTTTTCTGTATTACAAGAAATTTCATTTTGGTAATTTTTAACACTGCGATAAGAATCTAAATAGGTACAATAAGAAAAATTATATGGTTGAGGTAAAGCCTGTACTCCAAACTTCTTAACATGGCAAGGTTCATTTTAATACACTAATTCAATTTTTTGGTAACCTAACAATGAGCCTTTCACTCCACTGTCAGCCAAATGAACCAAATGGCTCTGTACATTCCCCAAAGGCATCAAGTTTCCTGTTATTCAATGGTCCTATATTAGTCAACTTTCTTGTCTATGCGACATGATATCTGAGATCCATCATTTAAAGGAAAACTGATTTAGTTTGGTGTGTGGTTTCAGGATTCAACATGGTTGGCTGGCTTTGGGGTCAGCATCAAGGCAGATGGGTGTGATGGAGCAAAGATGACCTCTGTGAAACAGAATAGGGTACCAGTGTGAGAGAGAAAGACAAAAATGATCAGACATAGAGAACAAAACCACACCTCCACAACCCACCCAGACACACAAGGAATATGTTTTATTAATCATAAAGGCAATCAAATTAACATTTCACTCTAACCACACACATCCTGTTAGATCTGTAACCCATGCCATAATATTTCTAAGGTCCATTACCTTCTATACATTTTGCTCTTCCCCAAAAAGATCACATCCAAATTTATATTGTTCTTCAGGATACTCTAGATTTCTCATCTTCTGGAGACCTGCTCTAATACTTTAAAACAATATTCATGTTTCTGCATTATGCTCTTTTCATCTCTCAAGATACCAAACATTACATATTACTGTGATCATTTTTCTTTTCTTCAAAATGCAATAGAAATGCAAGAAGTGTTTCTTGCTCACTAATTTAAGCTCAATACTCTATACAAATGCTTAGTAAAAATTTACTGACAGAATGAATAACTACTTAGGTGGGTGAATGAAAGAAGGAATGAATAATATTTAACATCCACTCCCAAAAAAGCAATAATTTTGTGGAGATTGTGAAAGAGATGAAAATGTATATTAGAGTCTCAAATTATGCTGGGTAGATAGGCTGTTCTTCAACATAGTCCTAAACTTATCCTGGTTTGAAATAAAATATTGAGAAGGAAATAAATATGTATTCACTAATTATAAGATACCATGAGCCAATTATTTGATTTGATCATTCAAATCCTTTTAAGCAATACACTATTAATCAAATAAAATAGACTCAAATGGTCTCTAATGGCCTTGAGAAATTTATAATACTGATTAAAAAGGTGATAAGTATCTCAATCTGGCTTTTGAGTTATTATTTCATTAATTCTCTCAATATAAAGCATACTTGAATCTAAGAAATGAAGGATAAGAGAACTTTGAAGAACAAAATGAAGGGATAGGAAATAGATTAATACATCTTTGCAATATGATTTCTTTCAAAGTAAAATTATTTTCACTACACTCAATTTAAAATGTGAACTGATTTTTCAAGAGTTTAATGTGATCACAAATAAATGTTAGAATTGAGTTAGTACCTGTTATGATTTGTGTATGGGTGTCCCCCCAAAGCCTCATGGGGCAGGCTTCTTTGAATGTGTGATTAATTCATGGTCCAATGCTAGGATTAGAGGTGTGAGTCCTTTACCCATTCTAGAGCCTACAGAAAAAGGTCCTCTCATGCTCTCCTCCCCTTTTTGTTCGTGTTGCTTTTTCTGTTTTCCGCCACCCTGAACTGTTTCCCTCTACCATGTGCCACTCTGCCTTAGAGCCAGATGAATATGGACTGAAAATTTTACAAACTGTGAGCTAAATAAACCTTTCCTTTTTTAAATTTTGGTGTTGGGTATTTTGTCTCAGCAATGAGTAAAAAGTAATCAACACAGAACTTGGTCCAGAGGACTGAGGTTGTTGCTGTGGCTGCATCTGATCATACTGTTCAAGAGTTTTTAGGAATGGCTTGTGGGAATAATTGGAAAGCTTTGGAGATGTTGCCTGAAAGAGTAGTCCTGGAATGGCTTAGGCTGTTCTGAATGGGAAATTCTGGTCAGAGCTCAGAAGACCAGAAGACTGATAGAAATCCTGATGGTAATGACCAGGATTTGGAGGTTTCTGCTGGGAGGGAGGACTGCATTAGTTGTTGGGCTTCAGAAAATGTGTTATAACTTGGCTGAATGTTTGTATTTTGCTTGTGTCCAGGGACTTTGCCTGAGACTAAAATTAAGGGTGGCAGACTAATTAATCTAGCAAAAGAAATTTCAAGGTAGCCAAATGTTAAGATTGTAGCATGGCTATGGTTGGGGGTTTTTAGACAGATCTATGTTGTGAATCAAGAGCAAAAATGGGAACAGGATGATTTAAAATGTTGTGAGTTTCACCAGAAAGGAAACTCTGGTAAACCTATGGACTGCAGTGATAGAGCTGAGGAGACCTCAATTGCTAAGAAGGCATAGAATAGAAAAGGTGGACTGGAGGCATCGCAAAAAGCATCAAGCCTTTTCACTTTTGCAGCTTTAAGTGATCAAAGTACTTAATCCTTACAGTGAAGACAGAAGAAAGTTTGGCTGTTGCTTCAGTTGGCAGCAGACCTTGGCATCATTTATGTGGCACTGGTTTTAGGTGCAGGCAGAATGCAAGATTTATGAGGTTAAGAAGGCTTCTGCCTAGATTTCAAAAGGCCTTGGAGCCTAGGCAGTGTTCCCCTAAAAGGGAAATGTGTGAGGCTGTGAGTGTGAAGCCAAAGGTGCAGTGGAGACCCCAGAAGTTTGGAAAATCCAGGAATGTGGATCATCTAAGGAAGCTGCAAGAGTGAAACAGGGAGCACCTAAGAAAAAAGCACTGGGAGCTAAAACCCATGGAAGTGACATAAAGGCAGAGTCACACAAACCTTTCAGAACTCATGTTATCACAGGTATCACAGATTTCTTCAAGGGTTCCCCATGGAACTGCAGGATTTAATGTTTGCCATGCTGGATTTGGTACTTTGACCCCATTCCTTTGTACTCCCCTGTTTTTATCAGTTGGAATGATAATGTTTGTTTTGTGCCATTGAATGCTGGACATGTTTAACATTTTTTTTTTCATTTTACAGGGACTCATAGCTAATAGTTTGTCTTAAACTTTAGAGGAGGCTTTGGGCTTGGACTTTTTTGCAGTGCTGAAACTGTTAGCAACTTTCTGAGATGGCGTAAATGTCTTTTGCATAAAGAATGTGCATGAGTCTTTGGGGGGAGGAGTGACACAGTGTTGTGGCTTGTGTCTGAATGTCCCCTCAAAGCCTTATACAGTGATAGGGGAAAGCTTCTAGAATTTGTGATTGATTCATGGTTAATACTTGGTGGAGATGGCCCACCTGAGGGTTGTTGCCTACAACATAAGGAGAACTGGAGAGAAACAAGTAATGTTGTCAGTTCTCCTGTTGCTGATGTTTCTCCTGGAGCAGCTTGTTGAGCTTTTTCTTTATATGAACATGTCTTTTCTTGTTATTAGAGGAGCTTAGGAGCACATTGTCTTGGAGGGTGGCTGTACTATTTTTCAGGGATGTCTAGTCTTTATTTTGAGCATTGCTTCTTAGTTCCAGTGCAGAACTCTCAGCCTACTGGCACAGATACTTTCTCCCACTGGCACAGACTTTCTAGCTTCCACCACTGACCTTTAGGCTTTCTTAGTGGAGTTCTGTGAAACAGACTTTTATGGGACACTGTCCTGGGCTCTAGGCCTCCAATGGGACTCATGAGGAGATTGTCATGGTTTTTAAGTCTTCAGCTGGATCCATGCAGGACATTGCCATGGAATTGAGGCCCTCAGCTGGATTCTTTTGGCCTTTAGTGTGTGGACAAATTTCCTGTATTTTTTTTTATATTTTACTCTTTGGGTGACTATCATAAAAATAATACTATAAATTATGTGTCCTGTATTGCATGTCTTAGATTAAATTGTTTTCTTTGAATCTCCTTCTCTACTTCAGAGACCTCTGAGGCTGCCATAAACATCAAAATCACCTCCCCCTCTGACCCTGAGACTTCTGCAGCTGGGGGGATCATTGGCAGCACCTCCCCCTTGTACCCTGAAGGTCTCTGCAGCCAGAAAGATAAATGGCAGCCCCTCCTCTTCCTTCCCAGAGACTTGGGAGTGGCAGGATCATCAGTTGCCACTTCTCCTCCACTCCAGAGGCCTCTGGATAGGAGAATTGTTGGTTGCATCTCCACATCATCCCAGAGACTTCAGCAGCCCACTGACCATCAGCAACCACATCCACCACCTGTAGAACTCTGGCAAACAGGTGAAAGCCTCAGCAATACCTCACCCACACAAAGGACCTCAGTGGGCCTGTGACAGTGCAGTGTGTTTCCTCTTCAAATAGAGGACTTCAGTGGGTCAACAGGAGCAGCAATGAACCCTCCCCACCAGCTATAAGACTTTGGTGAGCCCGGAAAGAATGTGGGTAAGTCCTTCTTCCATACAGAGAATACTGGTGGTTTGAGGAGAGTACCAATAAGGCCTTGCCCAATCCAGAGGAACTTGAAAGGGTCTAGGAGATCTGCAGTGATGCAGTATGGTCCCAACTGAGGCACACAATCTAACCAGGTAAATCAGGCTGCCTGGAACAGCCTAAAACT
This sequence comes from Hydrochoerus hydrochaeris, assembly GCA_004027455.1. Lineage (NCBI taxonomy): Eukaryota > Metazoa > Chordata > Mammalia > Rodentia > Hydrochaeridae > Hydrochoerus > Hydrochoerus hydrochaeris. The sequence continues at coordinate 1,701 of PVLA01008489.1, read as the reverse complement.
ACAGTAACAATGGGAGCTAAGGGTTGGCTTATATCAATACTCCTAGGCTAGTAAACTTAGGGAAAATATAAGGCTCAATCAACAGGCCCTGCAGAAGAATTTAGGTGACTGGCTCCTCTCCTTTATTTCAGGATCCAGCAACTGGACAAATATCACCCATAAAATAGGTCTCTAAGACAAAAATGAGGATCAGTTAATATTAGTGGGATTGAAAAGACCAAAGTATTAACCCAATAGGTGAAAATGACAAAATAAAATAGCAGAATGCAATCTCAAATGTCCAGTCAATCAGGAACAATTACAGGAGACACTGAAATAGAGGACATTAGAAGTCATTCTTCTGAAAAGATAGCAAGTGAAATAAAGAAACAAATCCATGAGACTATAGAGGATATCAGATTACAGATAAGCTCTCAGGAAAGAAAGGTATGACAACCTTAATAAAGGAATTGCCCAGCAGAGCTAGAGAAGACATAGATTAAAAAGTACAGAAGAATAGGAAAATGATGGAAAACTTAAATGAAGAATTTAGGAAAGATATAGAATTAATGAAACAAATTCAAAGAGATATCCAGAGAATAAACTCCACTGAAAGCTGGCAAAACCATTTGATGAAGCTGAGGATATAATTTCGAACCTTGAAGACAGGATCATAGCTAGAGATCATAAAAGGAAAGAACTTTTAAAAACAAGGGAACATGAAATGACAATTAAACAGCTTCAAGACGATGTGAAGAGATGCAATATAAGACTGATAAACATCAATGAAAATGCAGGAGTCAAAGCAAATGACAAAAAAACTATTCGCAAAATAGCAGAAAATTTCCTAAACATAAAAATCATAAAATCATAAAAATTTCCCCCCAAAAAATCACATATACAGATAAATGAGGCACATAGAATGTCAAACAGTCATAACCAAAATAAATCTATACCCAGAAATTCAGCATAAAAACAGAATATTAAAAATTGTTACAGAAAAGATAAAATTCGCCTATCAAAGAAAGTCCATTAAAATCACAGCAGACTTTTCAACACAAACCCTCAAGTTAAGATGAGCTTGGAGTGAAGTACTTCAAGCCATGAAAGAAATAAATTTCAACCCAGATTGATGTACCCTGCAAAAATTTCTTTCAAAATTAATAGAGAACTAAGATACTTCCATTATAAAGAACAACTGAAGAAATTCCTGTGTACAAAGCCAACCCTGGAAAGAATACTGAGAAACATTCTAGAGAGACAAAAATGACTACAATTCCCAGAACAACAACAGAAAGAAACCATCAGGCAAGGCAAGCAATTAAACAAGGGGGAAAAGCAGGAAATCAACAACAGGAGAATAACATGACAAAGTTAAGCCAGTACATATCAGACATATCCATCAATATTAATGGCCTCAGTTCACAAATTAAAAGAAATAGGTTGACAGAATGGATCATGAAACAGGAACCAACAATATGCTCTATACAGGAAACATATGACTTAAAAGAAAACTCATAGACTAAATGTCAAAGGATAGTGTAATAGCCCGACTAAGGAATAAAAATTCAATCCAATTAATCAAAGGTGAAGGAGTTTTATTGCCAAGCCTGGCGACGCAGCCTCCAGTAACCGGTCTAGAGACTGCACGCCTCACAACTAAGGGAGTTTACTTTTATAGAGGAGCAACGCAGCTGATTGGTGGGTAGGCTGATAAGAACA